>JACSZP010065800.1:272-10627 GCA_016161895.1 Pinna nobilis
GGGACTTTTGTTTTAAGTTATCACTTAATGATTATATATATTCTGAAGATAAATCGTAATTTTTACATCCTGCACTGATATCAAATGATATTTTCTCCAGGTAAAACAAAATATTACATATACTAAAATGCAACCGTGTTACCGGATCACTTTACGCTTCCCTACGCCAGTTTATTAACACAGTTCATATATCCAAACAAAAAGGCAGAAAATAGTCATTTTAGAATTATTTCATTTATATCATTGTTGTTTATGTACACATGTTCTTCTTTATTCTGTATCCAAAATATAACTTTTGTGTCAAGAAAGGAAAACAAAACAAAAACAAAAAATAAATAAAAAAAAATAAACAAATAAACAAAAAAATAAATAAATAAATAAAAGAAACAGAAACAAAAAAAACCCAAACTCCAAATCTAAGGTTTACATAGTCAATTGCAATCAACGAAAAGAGTAGCAGTGCTAAGCACTTGTGCGTTCTTGTTTTCTGACTAAGTATGCAGGTGTTTTGGACATGCAGTAACGCGGGCACTATTTATTCTGATGGTGATACTTTGTTATTGAAAAATCGTCAATATTAACAAGGTTCCACTGTACTTTTCTGTCTACCGTATCATTTTCTCCTTATCACAATTCAGTGCAGAAAACATAACAAAGGGTGTGAATATTCTTCATTAAAGTCAAAGTAAGTATAGGATATATCACAAAAATTCCACATGCAACCTCACCAATTTTGATACATAAAGTAGGCATTTTTCTGTCTTTTATGACTCATTAAAATGTTAACGGCAATATAAATAAATGGCGAAAAGAAAACAAAAACACCTACCTGATTTGCAATACAATCAAGGGAATACCTCATATCACCGCCAAGGGAAATAAATCTCTCGATACCACAAGTCTGTTGGAGAAAAACAAATAGTCGAAAAACTGTCATGTGGTGCATTGGCAGTAAAAATGACTGAGACATGGCTATACAAATGGATAATGGGGAATAGACTAAACAGGTAGATGGACGGATGGATGAAAAGACGAAATGGTTGGATAGATAGGCTGATAGAATATTGGACAAGAGAAACTGACTGACAAACAAATAAACTCACAGATAGATAGATAGATGCATCGAATTGACAGATAATGACAGAATTATAAGTAAAAACAATACCTCTCCCGTTCCACACGTGACAGTCTGTTTGCAGAACTGTGGATGAGTTATATCTTTACAGGACAAACATTTCAAACCTGAAAAATAACCGTCAGTATGATAAAATGTATTATTATATGTTTCTGGTCCACTTCATTAAATCAATTTAAATCTATTGCTCTCTACTAGTGTACATTTTCCCTATGCACCACATCTAGCCAGGCTTCTGGCACTTAAACTGCAATCACTTCCTTGTTTTACTTAAATCTGAAGGAAAACTGAAGTCATGTAGGATTTCTGTACACTTAAGTGACTGCCAAGCGTAACTTTTCAGGTCAACAAACCAACTGAAAATGCTGAGTCAGTTATGAATAGATTACTTATATCTACATGGCACACGGTGACGTCTCCATATGAGTGAACTATTCTTGAGTGGGACGTTAAACAACAACGCAAATCCAACATTCCAGCTGCGCTCCCCATCTTAATCAACCAAATTGCCCCTTATTTGGTGATGTCTGACCTATATGGATTCCATGGCATTTGAATAGATACTTGTGTAGCACTCTACGGACATATAGCGCATCAAGAATCAAATTTTATTCAAAAAAATTAACATATTCGGATATGCTCAGTCAGACTATAGAGAAATGCGTCCTAATGTCTTATCAAAAAAAGATTCATAAAAACAGACAAAAAAAGCCTCAATATTCTATAATTTAAGTTATTTCTTACAAACATATTGCTCTGAAAGCAATATTTTACACTCTCAGTGTATGACATTGGCGCAAAAAAATATTACTTTACGTAGCATTGCATAATATTTTTAACAGATTTGAAAATACAGTTCGATAATAAAATCAGATTGATGAACATTTGATATACTAATTCTGAATAATGATATGATATACAGATAATAGGAGTGAAAAGGTAGCGATAACAAACAGTGATCGATCTCATAATTCCAATAAGGAATATAAAATAAGCAGTAGAAAAATATGAAATCCTGGACACACCAGAGATGGGATCAGGTGCCTAGGAGGGATAAGCATAAGCCATATATACATATGGTTGTGATTTTTTTTAGAATTAAATTGAAGGGACGCAAATAACAAGGAAAGTTTAAAAAAGCAAAAACAACTACAAGACCAAAGCGCTAAACCACAAATAAATCTCAATTCACCTGTCACAACATCTGTCAAAAAAAGTACTGAGAAAGCCGCTAACACTGAAAGATAAGTGAAATATAAATTGATAAAAACATAAAGATGGTATATCTTGTAAATAAATCAAAAACGTAATATAAATTGTATTATTACTATTATTTTGAACTACAAATGTTATCATCAAGATAATTATTTTTGTAATAATAATAACGGTACTACCACTACAAATTATTCTTTTTTACATTTTCATTATTATAATCATATTTTTATTTTCATTATTATTATTATTATTATTATTATTATTATTATTATTATTATTATTATTATTACTTTTATTGTTATTACTTATATCATTATTATTATTATCATTATTATTATTAGTGTCATTATTATTATTATTTTTATTATTATTATTATTATTATTATTACTATTATTATCATTATTATTATTAATATTATTATTATTATTATTATTATTATTATTATTATTTTTGCTGTTGTTGTTGTTTAGTAATTATCTTATCGTGATTATAATGATAATAATAACGATTATTAAAGTTATTATCATTATGAGTATTATCATTTTGATTTTTATTTTTAAATTGCAATCTGAATCAAGAATCGTGAAGTGAAGGAAAACAGTCAATTTGTTGATAGAACATAAATAGATACATACACGTAGCCTATCCAAGTTATGCAAGGATATTTTTCTAGTTGTTCCATGTCCGTCATTTTCGTCTTTCTAGAATAACCTTAATGCGCGAGACCACAGCAAATATTCAGACAAGGCTATTTCCGGTTCAGGATAATTTACATTAGTGATATTTCATCTGCCCGTTAAAGTACAAGTATTGTAATTTAATGCTTGATAAGTGTCTCACGGGAGACCAAACTAATGAATGATCCTCTTCAGCTCAGTATCACGTGAAACTTAATTTCAAAAACATCAAAAGAATGGCAAGACTTAACCTTGCTCCGACATCTTGCATACAGCAGAACTGCGTCTGTTGGACCAGTCGCTCGAGGCGCATGTAATTCCAGAATAAATGACGGTAAACCCGAAGAACTCGAAACTCTCCTATATTAAATTTATGTCAGAACATAAATAACTAAGTTTGAAGCACCGCTTACCTAAACTCCAATGTCTAGACACAACCATTATTTTATATATCAATGAAAACTTAGTTCCAATGTTATATAGGTGCACATGCTCGCATTTATGTAAATCGATTATCGGAGTGATATTACAACTTTATAAGGTAATGTCTAAATATACACAGAAAGATAAAAATGGAATTCACAGTAGTTCACGTGTTATTGTTCTTTCTAGTGTAAAGATCATGACTATCTCAATTCGTGTTTTGTAGATTAGATCGTAGCTACTAGTATGGTAAGTACCTGTCAAGAAAATAATATAGGTGTCTTTTAGTATATTTCAAATTATAGAAAGAAAGGGTTCTTGAGTGGACATTAAAACACAAGTCAACAAAAAGGGAAACATACGTGTGTACTCATGTTTACATGGAATAGAATTATAATGAAAAGAAAAACCAATAATCCATTTTATTTAGGTTAAAGTAAAAAAGAATCAACAGTCTAAAAAGTTTAAGTCTAATATGGTACATGTTTTGGGAAGGTATTGGTAAAAATATAATGCTCAATTACAAGCCATAGAGGGGATGGAACCATGAGACAGGGAATGGTTTACGTCTTCTGCCCATGTTCTCGACTCTGACATTTTTATTTTTTTAAATAAAAGGCGACGAACCGTAAACTCGATCAAACACATACAAACACAATCTCTCGGAGTACAGTTGCGTCTTTTACACGAGATACAAAATAAAGGTTTCAAAATTAATACAGTAATTGTTGGATGCATTACTAAAATGGAGATTTGGGGTTGATGAAGTTATGAGCCTGATTATATCGTCTATTAGAGAAGCTGGCGTCGAAAGATGTACAATAATATGGAACAATCAAATCCCTTTTCTCGTTGACGACCATTGCTGGATGAAACTTTTTCCTTAATTCGAAACCTAGGTGGCACGACGGGTGCCATCGCGGAGCAGGAGTTGTCTGCCCGTTTTGAGCACTTGTACACACCTCCGGTATTAGTGGTATTCATTTTGCTCTATTATTTTGGACACTTTTGTGTTGCTGTTTGTAGTATTGACTCTTGTTTTGACCTTTCTAAAAAAAACAAAATACAACACACCTGAATAGATTATAAAGAACTTACACTAAGGGATTGAAATAGAAAAGGAAAGGACAGGGAACTAAAGAATAAGAGTGAGAGAAAATAGAGAGAATAAATATAGAGAGAAATAGAAAAGATTTGGAGAGCTAGAGGGTGGGTATCTCTCTCTCTCTCTCTCTCTCTCTCTCTCTCTCTCTCTCAGTTGTAGTTTATTTAGGTTTATTCATGTCTATGTTGTCGCTATCACATCAAATCTTAATACATTGATTGCGGAGAGGGCTTCAATAAGCTCAATTAACTTGCATCCGATCCTTTAGCACTTTTGAGCAATAAAGTATGTTTAAATGAGAGAGAGAGAGAGAGAGAGAGAGAGAGAGAGAGAGAAGAAATAGTGAAGAAGAAATTGGAGACAGGTAGCTTGTACAATAGTCCCAGTATTTAGACACACAATGATAAGATAAGAAAATCCGCATAAGTAACATGTGAAGTCATCCACCTGATGTCACTTCTCATCGGGATTGGTTATCGAACTAAGAATGATGTTAAAGAAAGTCGGTAACGTCTGAGAAAATTTGACCTAGTATTACTCTAACTAGCACACATTACAATGGAAAGTTCATTCCCAACTGAACGATTAAGTCTAAAGATATAATTTTGAACACATTGAGAAATATCCTGATAGGTTCACAACACTTATTTCACCTTGACCATCAAGAATGGAGTCATGACACTACATCTAACTTCAATATGAATATGCATAACAATTTTAAAAAACACATGTGACAGAAAATAATAAATAATTCGAATGATCGTTAACTAAAATCTTTTTTATCGCATATATGTAAATTTGCCGTGTGACGTAATATCATGTTCATAAAGAACATGTGGCAATGTGAAACACCTCGGATCTCATGATCAAAAGGCGAACGCGGTAATAAATATGCCACGGTACCCCTTTGTATAAGGTCGAAAATGTCGCAATTAAAGTATTTCAAAACTTTGTATCCTCTGATTTTGCAATATGAAGTAAGCACTGCTTTAACGAGCACACCGTTCGCGACACAAACTCATATTTTGTTGGATTGTTGTTTAACATCCCATTCCAGAATTTTTCACTCATATGGAGACATCACCGTGTCACGGTGTGCCAGTGAAGGGCGACATATTTTGTCTACCAATATGCTAAAGCACTTACGGCCGTAGAGTAGGGAGAGTTCTTCAACGTGCCAGCAACTACTGTGACACTAGAACTCTGTTTTACTGTCTCATCCGAAAGACAGGGACGGCCAACCGGAGCGTGGTGTCGCGCTGATTCGAACCCCGGACCCTTCGATTCGAAGTCGAACATGCTGACCACGCGGCAAAGGCGACCCCACAAATTCAAAGACAACATAACGTACAAAAGGACGATAACTGTATCAGAAGCTGTACACTGTAAAGCCTTTAAAAATTCTAACAGTAGAATCTACTTCATCTTGATACTTCGTTGTCACTCCATTGCAAAAAGGTGTTCAACTCAATCCTAACGGCAGGTATTGCTTTTAAAATCTTACAGAAAATAGTGTCGAAAAGAACTTTTACGTCACAACACAGATAAAACGTCGGAGTGTTGGAAGAAAAACTTATTTGTCGAGTGTATGACGTGAATTAATGAAAAGATATTTGGCAATATACGGCACAATCACTTTTTTGTGGAGAGAAACTACTGCTACAGTTTTCAATAATAAATGAAGTAATGCTGTGTATAACATTGGGTGGAACAATTGTATTTTTTTTTTTGGTTAGATTTCGATCCAGACATACTAAAACATGAATTGTCGAGGTTATTTCGGGTGAGAGAAATATCCGCTACGTAGAAAGTATGCACATGCATTCGGCTATATATTCAATTATATTTCTAATGTTAGTAGGTTCCTCGGAATTTGAGATCAGATTTGTTGACCCTTTTTCTGTATTTCGAATGAGACATAAAGAATTGAAACCCGTGTCACAGGAAAGCCGAGTATAGCCAAAATTTCCTTCTGTAACGTCTCCATATAAGTAAACGATTATCTAATAGGGTTCTAACGATAAGTTATTCGTATATGATATGATGAAATCAAGAAAAGTCAAGTGTTGCTGTAGACAAGCCAATATTCTGAAAACCTTCCACATAGCTTTGTATGCTGACAGTTGGTGGCAAAGATTTACATCACAAAATATTTAACCTGAGGGAAGACACTTAATCATCGGTTACCGTTTTTACTGAGAAAAAGCAGAAGGTTAAAAAAAAAGATCTGTCTTGCAATATTCTATTCGGAAAGGTTACAGGAGTAAGGAAATAGTATGTTTAACACTGGATTTTCGAAAAACAGGTACTCTGAAACTTTCTTTTGACTTGTTAATGCTCAGTAAACTGCATTTAAATTTTGCCTTTTCTGGAATTTATAACAAACTGTTGTTGTGCAACAGTACAGTATTGTCGAAAGTGGTGTAGAAAATATAAAAACAAGAATTTCTCAATACATTTTATTAGGTTAAATCAACGTTTTTCGCACACTTACTTTCAAACTTTATTGTTGGTATAAATAACAAGTTGACATATCTTTCATCAATTAATTTACAAGGATACATCATAAATGCTTTTCTACTGACACTCGCAGGCAGCACCTTTGAAGAAAAATTGTAATTTGATTTTTTGCCTTAAAAAAGAAACTTATTCAAACGAAAAAATGAACTAAATTTTTAATGTGATTTGTAGAGGATTTACGGTATGTTGCTCTTTATAAGTTTATCAGCAGCATATGCATAACTGTCAAAGCTACGCTTTCCATACACAAAAACACCGAATGTGACGTCACGTTCGTGGTGTATGTCATGTTCACCGGAAGTAATAGATGTCGTAAAATAAACATATGAGACGTTGCCAACAAAAACTGACGATGTCTGGGAGTGTGCAAGTCTATTTCCGTCTAAAATTAGACCATTTACCTCAGACCCTTTAATTGTTACTGTAATGTAATTTGAAAATGTATCATTTTGTGTTCCGGAAACGACAGCAAAACGGTATTTTGATAAGTACTGATTTATGCCAGGGACTATTATCATACTCGGAGCAAAATTGCCTCTGAAAACAAATTGGGTGACAAGGATTCCATTTTGTGACGTCACGACCGCGGCAGAATATAAATCTTTCTCTGTAGTGTCACCCGTGTTTTGTAAATGTCTGTTTTGAGTTGTGCCTGACGTAACATTGACATTGGTGTCATTTTTGCCAGCGACCACTTGGACTTTAGTATCCTGTGTTTCGATTTGAGGAATGATAAATGCAGTATCGAAACTATTCATCGGTGGGACCATGTCGACAAGGTGGCTGCATCCAATATTTTCAAACTCGTTGCAAATATTTCCCGAAAACACCGCAACTGGTTCAGTGGCAGTGATTTTTGTACCCGTTAAGCTGTAAATATGTGCGATATCAAAAGTGTCCAGTTTGTTCAATTGAATATTAATACTCTCTCCGTTGGCGTACGATTTTCCACTATATGACAAAGATCCAACTGTCTTTAGGCCAATCTGAATGCTGTTATTGTCTGCAGTCGATACAACAGCTATCTGGGAACGGTGATCAATCGACGTGCTGGACGGGATGGATGAGGGGACTAGATATTCGCGTGAAAGTTGACTTAACGGTAAGACCTGGAAACCATCAGATGAATGTGATGCCCCATTCCATGCGTACACGTGCACAGGGACAGAGGATTTGACAAGTATCCCTTTGTTTTCTTTCATGAATACTCCAGGCAACAGTAAAGAGGAGATGTTGTATTTGAATAGCTTTGATGTTATTTGAATTGTATTATCAATTGACAAATGTGGAATCGTCACATTGAAATGCCCGGTTCCTTTACTCACTACGTACAAAATCAAGTCTGCAGCATCCCTGCTATTGATAGTGAATACCAAGTAAAACATTTGACTTGGAATATCTGCAAAAAATATATATGTTTTAAATTCAAAAGTATATAGATCTGAGTATACGTATACTGCTCGATCTATGTAATTTTATTGAACCAAAGAATGTAGTTGTTTAGTTCTCGTTTCAACTTTGCTTTCACCTCTTTGGAAAAAAACATATTTCATACTTAATCCCTTTTCCTATCAGTTTAAGTTTAGTGTAAGAAGTTAAAGATAGTAAGTTAGAGGGGTATTGACAAATAGTAAAAAAGTGAAAGTACCACACCACGTATTTCTTATATATTTGAACAGAAGAAACAATGTGTAATTACTTATCATTTGAGTATTATTTTAGTCTTAAGTTCACATCTGTTTCCTTGTATTTAGAATTCAGTTCATGATTTGTACGGAAAAAATGTATATATTTACCTATTGGTATTTCAGGAGAATGAGTGGCTTGTCCTGGAAACAAAAAAAAGAAAAAATATATTAAGATATGCTCGAAAACTTAGGTTTCCGAAGATTCATTTTCTGACCTAAAAATTCAGGGTAGCTACCTCTACCTCTATAAAAACTGAAGTGGATAGATTTAGCGGTTAAGCACAGTTTTTAAAATATTGTTGCTGTTGGAGCGAAAAAAACCGAACCGCGCATGATTTTCAAATGCTAATTCTTAGCTCCTCTTTGCCGAGTTCCTTGGTTCATATAAGTCTTGATTGAGGATAAATAGAAATACGGATCACTCAATAAGCGCAAAAACCCAATTTCTATCTCTTTCTTTCTTCAAAGGGACATACGACAAGGTATCTCAATAGTAAAACTGCTCTTTTAAATAAGTCTGTACAACGAGCTCTTTGGGCCAGACGATTTTGAACATGTGTTATATCGAACGTTTCAAACGCAAAGCTGAGGATTAAGCTGAATATTTGGAGTAATGAACAAATGGGGTGAGGTAGAAGTGCCAAGGAGCATTCCAAATTCAAAAAGTCAACGATAGACAATACCTTGGCCAAAACAAAAAGGAGACAACACAACTAAAACAAACAGACCCAAAGAACGTCCAATTTTGACGAAGCGAGAATATACAGAGAACATGTAGGCCTATACTTGACTACTCAATTACACATCACAAAATCTGCGTTGTGTTTAGAAACCAAAACTTGAAATACACAGAGCATGTATACTCGACTACTCAATTGTATACCAGGATGACTTTTAGGCGTTTGTGCAATTAAAACGTGATATATGTTGACAGAAATATTCTCCAAATTCAAAAGCTTGCGATGATGCATACTCCCGACCTATATTACTTTACAAAATATAGTGGAACCTATTTCAATCTCACTTAGGAGACCAGTTCACTAAATAGACCAATTTAAGTTTGTCATTTTGATTTCATTGTGCATATGTGTACACATTCGTACCTTTTGGGTTAGACGCCAAATATAACACGGATTCACGTATTGGCCTGGCCTCTGCGATAAGCAGTGAAGTTGACCACTTATTTAATATGTCTGGATAAGAACAATTGCAACTGGGATGACTGCAGTTAAACGGGCAAACGTGTGTGTGAGAGAGAGAGAGAGAGAGAGAGAGAGAGAGAGAGAGATTTTGAATAAAAGGTTGAAGCCATCTTGCTTTATCTTTTTAATTGAAAATTTTATGTTTTCGCTACACATCCGATATCCTATAGCTTCCATTAGTCATATGAATTAATCTCTCTATAATCATCTGGACACAATTAATTATTTCCCATTTCCTAACTTCTCTCATTAAGTTATCGTGTCAAGTTTAACTTTTTGGGGTTTTTATAAAGAAACTAAGGTGAAATAAGTGACAAAGGAAAAAGTTAATGAATACAACATTAATTCTAATTCATTTATTTTGTAACGCCTCTTTTGATTGGATAATA
>JACSZP010065856.1:0-14352 GCA_016161895.1 Pinna nobilis
TTTGGATAGTTTGGATATATTTGGAGTATTTAGTAATTGAACAACTTGCATTGTTTTGTACAAACACTTTGATTATAAATTTAGAGTAAACAATAAACAATTTTTGGCCAGTGAACATTTGTTGATAAATTTATACCTGCTTAACAGCAGGGACCCTGAAACGCCGTGACAATTTTCACCTTTATTCTGTACGGAAATCTCATATTAACACTGGGAATACCATAACGCCTGGCGTACACTCATCCAAGATACCTGTTCCTGTTGAAATATCCCGTGTAATTAATGCATTTTCATTTTTTTACCATCATAAACATCAAATAAAAAAAGAAGCTGAGGTGCACAGCACATTATGATGTTTTATTGAAAAATAACGTGCAAAAAATGTATAAAATATAAATAAAAACAACAAACATAGATAACAGGATCAGGTTTACCTTTTCATCACAGAAATCAACAGGATACGGTCAACATCTTAATCACAGTAGGTAATAGGAAAGGATCTGAATAATATGTCACCTTTGATAACCAAGTACAGGTTCATGTAGATGTCATTTTATATACTATTATACACTATTATACAGCCGAATCCAGAAATATTGTAACTGAAAAATACATTTTTCTTTCAATAAATAAAACAATAACTGTAAGGCAGTGTCGCCTAGAAATTAAAGTTATTTCAAATTAAGCAGAATTTCATAATATCAGGTATTTCAATACAAGCAGGTTCCAGTGATTAAAAATAACTAGTGACGCAGATTGTGTTTCTTACACTACACTACACTACAGTCTAGCATTAGTGACCAACTGAATTAAAGGTTAAATGCCTTGTTGTATTTTACTCTCCATCTTAGCTTTTACACAAATCAGCTAAACTAAGAATGTTAAAAAAGATATCTTATAGGATGTGAGCCTTTTGCATCCTTCCGAAAACAGTCATCGGACTAATTTACATAATTCTTTTTAATCTACAAATTCAAGGGAGGACTTCGCCATGTTATATCACAATGAAAGTTGAACATCTCCTCGACTTTTTGGACTGTTGCATAATTGAGACTGGGTACATTCAAGGATCAGAATTGAATAACAAAAATTGTTCTTATGGGCTTAAAATCAGAATATGTTGTATGTGAAACTTGTATTTAAGGATCAGAATTGAATAACAAAAATTGTTCTTATGGGCTTAAAATCAGAATATGTTGTATGTGAAACTTGTATTTAAGGATCAGAATTGAATGGCAAACAATGGTTCTTATGGGCTTAAAAGCAGAATCTGTTCTATGTTAACCTTGTGTCCAATGTCATAGCTTATCACACATACAGTAACATCCAGTATTTGCTGATGTGTACGTAGGAGAAATCCTGTTACTGTGAGTTCACGTAAAAAACAACCCAGTCCCGTTCGTTGATTGAAAAGTAGCAGTAATTTTATAAGTAACCATTCATAATAAAGATAGATTTGTCTTCTCTATATGAATCATGAGATCGATCACTCTCCGTTGCCTTATCCTTTTATTGAATTGTCTAAGTAAATGTTCAAACAGATCAATCAATGCCTATATTCTTCTCGTTTAAAAAAAGAAAACAAAAAAGTCTAGAAAGAAAAATATGAAGAAGTATTTTTGCAAAATGTCATGTTAGGTTCTTCCGCCAAACAAATCGGACGTAATAATCTGGTAAGAATGGGGAAATTTTAAGCCATTATAAAATTACAACAATTTTTTTTAAGTTGTTGGAATGTCTTGGGGTCATTCTGACTTCACACTTTCTAAAGTGTGGGCATTGGAGTGTTCGTATAAGACATTTAATTTTATGTTAATTCACGTGTTTGTACAAACAAAATTATATTAGAGTACATTTTTTCGTGAATTTAATTGATCTTAGAACTTACCTCAAAATACAATGTCACAGGTTAAACAAATATTATTTATTAAATTGTTTCAATACTTTTTAACCATTATTGGTTGTTGCCACAGAGGATTGATGGTGAGAAACACAAAGGTCCGGAAGAAGTATTTAGCGAAGAATGAGCAATAAAAATGATGACAGTATGATAAATGAATGGTTTATAATAACATTTAATAACGCAAACATCAGCGTAATAGCTTATCACTCATTCAGATTAGGAAAAAAATCATAATTTGGTAAAAAACAAAAGTGTGCTGATCAAAGTGATGGATTGATATATAATGTAAAGTTGCATTCATTTACTGGGGATGAAATTTCGCTGTTTGCGAATGAGAAAAATACCATGAAAAAAAAACCCTGAATGTAATCCCTCGCGAAAAGTCTCGCGAAATAACAACAGGTAACTTATCAAAAATTTAATGCCGATACGAGTTATAATACATACATTTTATTAGGTGAAAAGAGTAAAATTTCCTTTATCATAGCTTCATATGATATCCGTTGTTAAGACAGAGTAACATTAGCGGCATCAAGACGATAGCAGAAGTTTTTCGCGAAATTTTATACACGTGAATACGGTTATTTCGGAAAACCGCAAAAATTACCCCATGGATTTAGACAACCATACATTATGTTTTAACATAAAACTTCTTCATTTATGACCAATGATTCAGATGATACATCAATGAATTAATGAGCGTTGGGGAGGAATGTAGTATCGTTCCACTTTATACAGGCCTACCACTCCACACCGCCTCGATTTGAGTACCTCGGAGAAGTCCTTGGCGTTATTTAGGAAATTCATCCCGTCTTCACATTCACACAGCATAAGATAGGAGTACTGATCCAGCCTCGTTGTGGTCTTAAAGAACGTCACACGACGTAACTTGAGATCTTTTGGACAGTTCCACAGTATAAAGTTGGCACCACTCCAAGTTCTCCAGAGCTTCTCCAAGCTTGGAGTCTCTTCGAATGTATGAAAGGCAGTTAAGAAGTAAACACTGTCTTTGCTCACTGGGGTTCTTGGAAGCTGCATGACACCGTCTCGAAGTATGCACTCCAGCTCATCGTAATACCCTGCATTGCAAAAATAACAATGTGATGTTGTACATACGGCAAGAATGGTACTGACGTCACACTTACTCAAGATGAAATTATTTTTACTCGACCATGTTGTCAGGGCTGAGACAATAGCGTAACACATGCTATTTTTGTAATTTCTAGTCACTAATATAGTTTTTATGTCTAGATAATTATGTTGAGATGTTCCTTTAGTCATCGGTTAACCTACTTGTCGCAATATTGTTCTGAATAAAAGTTTTGAAACCTAGCGCCTCAGTTGTGCAGCGTTTTGGGTATAAATATGATCATTCAATTTTTTATCAGCGATCAAATATTCAAAATCTGACTTTCTTTATCCTATTGAGAAAACAAACTTGTTTACGACGGCATCTCTAAGAGACAAAATACCAGCCTTTATTGACAGTGGACTTTTGCACCGTGTACTTTAAGATTTCTTACTCAAGGTAAGTTTGATAGAATATCGATGTAGGTTACTTCGAGGGCAGGTTGACTGTACATACATATATACATTTGAAGATTCATTGAGAGATATATTCTTAAAGACTTTACAAAGACAAGTGTTTGTTTCTAAAGCACTAGGGACACCTTAAAAAGATTAACGGTATAGGTGGGAAATACAACAGAGCCAAGGTGCAGTAAGTATTAATATACTTTGAGATAAAGGGTTCTGTTTATACAGACCGACACTGGGGATCATAATTTATATGGTATGGCATTGCTGTTTAACGTCCCACTCAAAAATATTTCACTCATATGGAGACGCCACTTTGTGCCGGTGAAGGGCGATAAATTTTGCCTGTGCTCCGCACTTATGGTCGTATAGTAGGGAGGGTTCTTTAACGTGCCAACACCTACTGTGACACGGGGCCTTGGTTTTCACCGTCTCATACGAAAGACAGGGACGGCCAACCGCGGAGTGGCGCTACGCGGCTCGAACCCGGATCTGTCGATTCGCAGTCGAACACTCATCATTCATAGAATATTCTGTTTATCATATACCTCCTATAATATGTATATGTATATGTATGACAAACCTATAAAGATATAATTATGACAAAAAGCTATGTGTAATATATAGATATCTATTACAATGAATGACAGGTTCTCTGACGGAGTCAAAGATTCCAACTAATATCACTAATGGGCGTATCCGTGGCTCAGTGGTTAGCGTATTTGTTCTCTTATCATTGTGGCATGAGTTCGAATCCATGTTGTGCTGCAGTTGGCTTTTCCTGTCCTCTGGATGGAATTGGAAACGTCGAGGTTTCGTGTCACAGTAGGTGTCGGCATGTTATATACACATGTCGCCCTTCGCCGACATAGATGACGATTCCAAATAAATTAAAGAGTTTGACGCTAAACAACAATACAAAATCATACAAGCAGACCTAGAGAATTATTGTTAACCATTACCTTTCTCTGAGACCCTTTCTGGTGGAATTTCTGTTGAATATCTATGATTCTGTACCCGAAGCACATCGTTGGAATGATTGTTGACTTTTGGCACGGTGATGCCATCTACTTCCTTTACTCCTCCGTAGAACACAGAATAGTCCACATATGTATATAAAGCTGAAATATAAGAATAAGGTGTTTCAAATATATATTATGTAGAGATATTTCATGTTTGCAAAACAATTCACAATTGGTGGTCTCGAATATTACCCTAATGACCAGTCATTCACTGTTCGTTTTGTTGGGACAAAATGAGAAATTGAATGTCGGTTTTAAAATTTGACCGTCCGGACCTAGAACCGGAAACATGGATTAATGATATAAAATTTCATTGTTTGAAATAGTCTTAACTGTATGTAGAAATCTTGATTATGATAGTAGTGAAATTGACGAAAATATGGTTAAAAAAACTTTGCCCTGAATCTGTTTCCAGATGTATTGTGGGTTATAAAAACCTCAAACTGACAAACCAGTTGAGTAGTTTTTCATATGATTTTGATCGTGAGATAACATTGTTTTCACTTCATTACTTCACTTTCGTATTCTCGCTATTACATTTGTGTTTAACACACTTTTGACAGTATGTCAGTCATAGGAAGATGGCATAAAACTGAAGAAAAAAAAAGAAAGATTCAGAAATGTGGCCAATGCTAAGAACTTTAACATTTGCAGTGAGATATCCGATGCCAGCTGTGAGGCGGGATCTCGGGTTTGATCAATATTTGTAGTTTATACCGTTTAAATGATGTTTGAATTTGTTGCCCATTAAGAATTTTCTTGAATGTCAAAAATACGTACAAGTATGTATCACGGTTTGTATTTATTCGCGCGGGATGAACGGATTGGGGTGGTGAGCAATGCGGCTCCTGGTTTAGGTCAAGCTGTTTCAAGAAATGGCATGTCAAACATACTTTCTACGAGCGAGGGAGAAACAAACTCTGCACTTGATATCAAGTTATAACAATTTGGTGGAAAGTATCAACGAGCACAGCCTAGGCTTTCGTTACCGAGGCTGATATTTATCTATCTAGAACTCAAACCGGAGCTAGTATACACTCGATCCTGCTCATCACAATAACAATTATGTCATTACAAGGCCGTGAAAACGATTCTTTGGTGGAAAGAGTCGTATCTACCATATAAACAGTTGAGAAGAACATTGTCGTAACTTATTTTTTTATATCTTTGTAAAAATGACACTAGAAAATCAACACAGTTCCTCTAGTAGCTATCTTTGCTCATCTCAAATATCATTGTTTTGTCATTTAATAAAACATTTAGTCTTCAATTTAATGTCATTTTCAGGTCTTTTAATAGAACAATTAGAGAGAAAATAACCCTCTTACCGGATTAATAAACCAGTCGAATAATTGTCAAAATGAGGCACAACTATGTACTTCTAGGCAGTCTATATGAGATATACGACTGTCTTCCTAATCGAAAATGTATTGAATGGTGTCGTTTATAAATTTATTATTTTTATTTCCATATACAAAATAATCTATAGTTATTGTATAAGACATTCGGATCAATATTTAGAGTATTGTTTCGTGGCTCTATGATAGCCCTCTGACATAAAAGTCGTTTTGTGGGAGGATCAGAGAATAAGGCCAAGAGAACGAAACGTCTACTTTACTTAATACTGTATTGAAATCAAGAAAATAAAGTAAAATATACTCATTAAAAACGAATATGTTTACCTATGCCAGACATTATGCAGGCAAGGCATATGCTATTGTTTTAAAACTCCGATAATATTCATGCAACCTGGATTAGAGCATGCTGCGAAGTAGGGGGGGGGGGGTCCGATTATATCTTAATTAAGTCATCAGAACTTATTCAAGAAAACAAGCATTAATTATTTGATCTTATTATAAACTAAGGCAAATACTGATATTACATAACACGGTTAATGCAAATTGTGTTATTCAGAGCCTTTGATGATTTCACTCTACCTTGACTGCGGGAGTCTTGTTTGTTCTGAAATACATTACACATAATACGAATTTATTATCAAATAGACTGAGTGTTGATCAGTTCATATGCGTTTAACGGCACTGTCAGCAGCGTTTAAGCAATGCAACCTGGGATGCATGAATTATGACCTAGCTATGGCGAAGAACTCAACATTTAAGCCTTTGCGGTGTTTTCCTCAAATTCACGTTATTTTCAACATTGCTTCAGCAACATCGTGGTGGCAGATTTTGATCTAGAAATGAAGAATATATCAAATTAATATATCTATGGTTTATCAGCTGTTGAGCACGTGAATGTGTATAACTTAAATATTTTGGACCACAGAAACAATTTTAACTATTTATCACTTATCAATCCTTTACCTTTTGCATGTGAGGCAATCTAAATTTAAATTAAACATTTATAAAAATATCTTTCTATGGGGTAAAACAAATTTGACAGAATTATCAGAGGATTTCAGAGCCCAGTGGAATTCAATGGAATATCTTCCTTAGTCAATCTAAGGCTTTATTTTCTCTATTATAACCATTTTGCGAAAAAATATTTTGAATTTATTTGGCGAATCGATTATCTTACCTTAATGTGCGAAATCATATCTGAGCGCAAATGCATGGAAGATAATAGTTTCTTATGTACTGTGCATGGTAATATCAGGTGAGAATCTCGAGGGACTATACTATTTGTGCAAGCAAGTGCTTTTGTGTAATAAACACAGGGAAGTAGAATTATAACAAACAAAAATTAACAGTTAATAATTTTTGAAACCTTGTAAACAAAGTTTGGGGAATATATAGGAATCAGCCTGTCTTCCTGTATGATTGGCCGTATGTCTATCCGGTTAAGAAGTTCTAAAAGCAAGTTACTCCTATGGTATAAGGTATAAAGCGGTCATATTTCATACAAACATTCACCAAATTAAGTACTTCATTTTGGTACAAGGATAATTTTGACCCATTAACCCATTATGTATGGAGAAGGGATATAGAGTAAACTTTTCTCGTCTCAGAAAAATTCTTGAATATTCTTCAAAGATGGTAATTCAGGATGAAAATTGTCGGTTTCTCTACTTTTCAGTAGGAATTTTTAAAAATTGAATTAGGACCAATCTGACGTAACACAAAGGGCAAAACTTAAAACTTATGCTAAATGTAAAACAACAGATCTTGTCGAAAACATGAAAACTACATCCACATGATAAAATATATAGAATAGATAACAAAGATATCTGTCTTCACACAGCAGGAGTTTTATTTCTTATACCAGGGCCTAGTTATGTGATAGTGTTTAATAAAATAATGTATACATTATGTATCAGCTTACAACATACAAAATCGAACAAATGCCTAATATAAATGATATACATGTTATCATGAAATTCGTAAACAAGATTATTGAATTGCCTAAATTTGTTTGTGTGACGGACTCACAAGAAAATCAGACACATTTATCAATTTTCCTCTAACACCACTCCTACTTTGACATTTGCAAAATGAGAGAACTCCGATCTGATGCGTCAACAGTGTTTTTTACGAATAAAATATGAACTGTAGACTAGTGATATTTTCAGCATCGGACACAGTGGTATATCGGTTAATAGATGCTGAGTTGTTGGAGTCCATTACTGACCTGTCAAGCTGATAATGGAGCTGAATGCCAATTGCTGCATTATGTATCACTTTTCGGTAAATGTCAATATACGTAGAGCTAAATTTATCAAATCAAACTATACGGCTACTTCATCCGCTCATGGGTAGCAAACAGTAGTATATTGATTCGTTCATTACTCTTAACACTTTGCGCTACAACTTAATGACAAAAAATTGTTTAATGTTTTGTTGTTGTTGTTAAACATCCATTCAGTAACTCTTTCACTCATATTGAAACGTTACCGAATGCCAATGAAGGGCTGCAAACTTTGGCCAGAGCGCAGCACTTGCAGTCGTTGACCAGTAAGTGCGAGATCTTTAGTGTACTGTGACACGGGACCCGGGCTTTTGCTGTTTCATCCAAAGGACTGAAAGAGCCAACCGCCTCTTATAGTTGGTACGTTGACTGACAATTTGTATTATGTGATATAACAGAAATATGACTGAAACGAGAGAGAGAGAGAGAGAGAGAGAGAGAGAGAGAGAGAGAGAGAATCTTTGACCCTTGAATAGCGAGGAAATTTTTTATCGTGACGACACCTTCTGTGACAGGAGAGCAAATAGTTGCGCCTCTGACGATGAAAATACCAACCACGAAATTAAGACTGCATTCAGTGTATGAAAAAGAGCTCGAGAGTGGCCCCAATTCAGATTAGTACAAGCTGGTAACCATATCATTCATTATTATCAATTACTTTATTTGCGTTAATCCTTCATCTTTTCAGAAAAAAATGAAGAATTGATATAGTTCACGTAAGACCGACAATTTGTTTACATATGACTTGGGGATATACAGATACAAACTCAGCAAATTCAGAGTGTGAGAGTTCCTGTCATATTAGATGTCTTAATTGTTTTAGCAGTGACCCGGTTAAAAGATGTTTACTCAAACGAACAGATGTTCCTTACAACCTAAAAAATAGGACACGAGATGCCGAAGGGTTATTCTATAAACTACGCGAGTCGATGATCGTAGAGCTGAAATACATGTAAATAAAAAGTTCTTGTTAAGTATTTTACTTGAGAAGATCATGTCAGATTTCTGGAGAGAAAAATCAAGTTTATTTACTCAAGGAATATACTTGGGTCGTGAATGTTATTGTTCGAGAAATTTTCTCAATAAGTGGGACCCTTTGATTCAATGGGCCTTCTATGTCCTTTCTGATATTTCATAATCAATATAATAAAATCTGCAACATGACTACATAAAGAAGCCATGTTGAATATTTTCTTTTATAAATATGATACACCAGAAAGGGTATCTAGAACATAAAGAATTGAAATCTCTATTTTTCTCATATTAACAAATTAATATTTTGTAAATCTCAAAATATTTGTTTTTCAAGACATAAGAAATTCGAAGTAAATAGAGAGTATTATGAAAATACACCGTAATCAATGAGTGCATCAGTATATAGCGGGATAGAGTATATAAATCTAAACTTCTAAAAACGAAGAACTAAATCTGTCATTGAAAAGTATATGGTGTTTACGTTTACATTTCATTAGGAATTTAATCTGATTTCTGTGATACCCATTAAATAATTGTGTAACTAAAGGAAAACCTTAAGTGATTGGATGTCGATCATTGATTTGCTCCTACACTATGCCAAGTCGCGAAAAGACACGAAGTGTTCCGAAAAATGTCGGAAGGAATAATGTAGGTAGAAGTGATGAAAAAACTTTTTAGCGATTAAAACATTTGTTGATGAATTCGCATCTGCTTCACGACAAATATATTTGTGGTATCAGAAGTGATATAAAATGATGTAAAAGTATTTGTTGCAAATTTTGAAATTTTGGGGAAATTTAAGAAAGATAGAAAATATGTCACGCCAACAACATCAATGGGGTTCGTATGTCAATGATAGGCTTTCAATATTAACCAATACAAAGACGAAGACCTCAGAAAAGGTCAACGTTTCATACATTCCGAACCAGCTAAATATTGCCAAGAACTAATGGGAACACTGTGATGTAAAGTGCAAGTAAACAAACAAACAAACAAACAACAAGCAGATTAACACTATGGTATCCCTTAAAGTGTCTGAAATTCGAAGAGTGGAATGAAAGAGCTCGACATTTAAGTCTCCCCGAAAAAGTTTAAAAGCCAGCGATGATTCGTCAATGGCAAGTAAATACGTCATATGTTACAGGGTCCGTGAACGTAACATTTTTGAATCATGTTGTTTGTTCTTATTGTGTTACGATTGTTGCAAAATTCAAATTTACCTAAGTCATCTCTAACATAAGGACAATGAACTAATGTCTAGTGCAGCATACTCATATTTCGTACTGTAAGCTAAAATTTCTTGGGGTGAAAATTGCGATTTTGTGCGATGGTTAAGTTATTGAATAACTCTAGAGTAATCTTTAATTACGATGCAATACTCGTCCTAGTTATGGAGGCAAATATACCCTACTCAGCACAATGATAGAAAGAGGTCAGCAACTGCATTTGTTTACATCAATCTCGCCATGAAGCTGCGTTCCTTACGTCCGAATAATGCGGGGGAGAAAAATCATCAATGATCAAACCCATTACTGTGTATTCGAATAATGGCGTAAATTGCTGATACTATTATGCACCGAGTGGTCTTTACACCGCTAGAGCTTGCCAGAAGCTCTTACTCTCTCCACTGGAAAGTACTGGCACGTAGAAGACTATGGATCAATGTGATTGGACTATTTCATGTACCACGTGATACTCCATAACGTTTGTAAGGGACTACTTTTTCTGTTAGTGTTGGAGGGCAACAAAAGGACGATATCCCGCGCTACCGCAATTTCAATGGGAAAATAACGTAAATAGGGTATCACTACTCTAAGTATATGAATTAGTTCCACTTGACATCTTGTTAATTAACAAATCAGTCTTATCGAGGACATAAATAATTGTACTATCTGCGAATTCAAAAACTTCCGGGAAAGTTTATTTTAGCGAATCGATAATCTTAAAAGTTGGTTAGTTGAATTGTTGTATAACGTCCCACTCAAGAATCTTGCACTTAGGGACGACAAATTTTGCCTATGCTGGGAACTTATAGCCGTAGATAAGGGAGAGTTCTTTAACGTACCGACACCTATTGTGGCACGAGACCTCAGATTTTATTGTCTCATCCGAAAGACAGGGACAACGAATCGGGACGTGACTTGCGCTCGACCCTCACGATTCGAAGTCGAACACGCTCACCACTGGGCCCGGAAAAGGTTATAGTCCTGTTTAGTTTGGTACACAGATACAACACTTTAGAATATTATGCAATGCATTTGATTTCGCGAGCTGATTTTGCGTGAATATGCCAAATAAAAATTATCGCAATTAATAACGGGTTCAAAGTAATTGTCACACACGCATGGATAAGTCAATTCCTTCGGCTTTATCTTTGGTCTATTCTTGGTAATCAAAGCCATTGAGTATTACGGGATTATATTTTTATACACTTACTATGCTACGATATCATGGTTTTCCTATCTAAAATTTGCTGTGCTGTCTCACCAGAAAACCAATACATTACAAACTCAATCCAAGCTTCAAAATTATTTCACCCTATGCTAACGAAGTTTAACCATGGGGAGTGAAGAAGAAATTGACCCCAGACATGCTTTTTATTCATTCAACAACACAAATGTATGACATGTCATAATACCTTATCGAAGGTATCTAGCTCGAAGTTCAATGTTTCTCAAATGATTATAGTTAGACTCGTGCGATAAAACATACCATAATGTCCGCTTTGTTGTTGTTGCGTTGTTGTTTAACGTCCCACTCAAGAATATTTCACTCATATGGAGACGTCACCGTGTGCCGGTGAAGGGCAACAAATTTTGCCTGTGCTCGGCACTGCTGACCGTAGAGCAGGGAGGGCTCTTTAACGCGCCAACACCTACTGTGACACGGGACCTCGGTTTTTTCGGCTCGAAGTCGAACACGCTAACCACTCGGCCACGGAGGCCCCTGTCCGCTTTATTTAAGGCATATTCAACTATGTATACAAAACAAGTAAGCCATTCAGATTTGATTATGAAAGGAATGCCGAGCATTCTTTTAGTTACATAGGTAGAAATAATTGTTTAATTCCATGTTTATTTCATGTGCATTTCTGCATTTTGAGAGACCAACAATTAGGGGATCTATATTCGCAAGTTTTGACAAATGAACTTCGATATCACGAAAATGCAGACTCACAAACAATCCAACTTCTTTCTTTCAATCAGAATACAGCTCCGATAATCGCTCGACTACTACCTTTCGCGAGTTAGATTCCGTACCGAAACAAACCTATATGTCTTGTGTATTTGATGCAACGTATTTACGATGCGGAAGGTACCTTAGAAAGTGATATCTCGTGTCTGAGGAGGTCTTCCACAATAAACTTGCTCACTGCTCATTGGCCTCGACTGCCCAGCAGATGCCGTTCGCTGTCATTCAGAATCGTTCCCCTATATGTGAACTTTTTTCGAGCGGAACATTACACAACATTTAAACAAAACAAACACCACTCAGTAATGTATCACATGACGGCCTAATATTTCTGAATAATTAAAAATGAAATAAAGAATGAAGTCATCACTTGACTACAGATGTTACTGTTTGGTATAAAATATTGACATGTTGATGAAAAAAGATACTACTTTAAACAGCTGATGTGGAATTTTCGTTGAAGTATTTTCCAGGTAAGATAAGTCATACGATTGCGGCTGGTTCAGTAGATTTAGCGTACAAATGTTCATATTATAAAAACAAGGTCACTTAAAAAGAAATAACAGATAGGTTTCTGATCGACTGATATTATTGTACGAAAACAACGGCAATCATTCCGTCATTTGATTCTTGATATTGTCCTTTCATTTTCAATAAATATTTTGAAATAAAGTCGACGTTGGTTTCATAACTTATCATTATGCTAAGAAATGTGTCCTATTCAAAATATGCTTCACCAATATGCTTGGCACAGGGGCGTTTTTCTGGAACACCTTCCCCGACTTAAGTGGTGTTTGTGCCACTCTTCTTTTTTTAAATTGTATCAGTTGTCATCTGGTTTGCCGTTTGTTATATTGTCTCCTTTTCTTTTTGTCATAGTGTTGTCTGCTGCTAAAATTTTGAATTATGAATATCACAAATGTATCTTCAGTTTTAAAGTTTGCTGTGGAAAATAAGAAAACAGCGCAATATTGCTTTAAAGAAAAGGTAAATATGATGTACAGTGATCAATCTAATAATGTTTATAAGGAATAAAAAATATTTAATCCAAGGATATACCAGCGTTAGGATCATAAGTCTATAAGTCTATAAGTAGTTAGCATCTTTTATCGACCGATCACATAAATCCATAAATCCACGAACATGCAATAATTTCGAGAAATTTATCCCTAATTTGATATTATTACATTTGGAATTCTTGTATACTTTGTATTTCAAAACTACAAACCCGGCATGACGTTTAACTGTTTGATGTTATGATATAAAAAGATGAAAACAAAGAGCAACAGAAATTTTGGTGTGGCCCAGACAAAGATATTTANNAAACGCAAGATTGATAGAGCGTCTGTGTCGAAGCAAGTACAAAAATGCCACAAATTACCCATCTGTCTCAGTGACAGGGAATGCATGTGCCAGAAACAAACGTGGAATGTTTTACACACAAGAATCTACAGTGGCGTCTGTGAGGAAGTGAAGCAAAGGAAGACAGAGAAACCGCAAATATTTATTGGAGTATATTTAGGCGAGACAGGGTCCGCCCAGATCCTGTTCAGTTTCATATCAGCACAAGGGCTCAATATTATACTGAAGGCTAAAAATACATGTTATAATACATACTTGTTTCTAGAGACAGCTTATGTTGATTGATTTTACGAAAAGTATCATTTTGCCACTTCCGAGATGAATTAAATTCTTAACAGGGAACTATATTTGCTATTCAACAATATTCAATTTTATTAGATCTAAATGAATAAAACATATGTATGAATAGAAAAGCCATTGATACTTATGCATCAATCGCCGAAAGAATCAGTAGGCATTATACAAATTTGGTGAATACTGGACAAACGCGGACCTCTGACAATCCAGAGATTGGACCAGGTGCCATGGAGGAGTAAGCTCCCCCTGTAAACCGGTCACACCCACTATGAGCCTTATATCAAGGAGTCGATGTACAAGTTTGGTGAATAATGGACAAACACGGACCTCTGACAATCCAGAGGTGGGATCAGGTACCATGGAGGAGTAAGCATCCCCTGTAAACCGGTCACACCCACTATGAGCCTTATATCAAGGAGTCGA
>JACSZP010065863.1:0-10541 GCA_016161895.1 Pinna nobilis
CGCAAGGTTTCAGGAAAGCGGAAACCATATTTTTCATCCAGTGAATGTATGTATAATTCTGGTAGTTGCAAATTACACAGTACATTTATAATGCTTTTTACATGAGTACTTAGCCGAATATTTATAGGTCTAGTAGAAATTGGTGTGATCTTTCAACAGGTGATGCTTACTCCTCCTAGGCATCTGATCCCATCTTTGGTGTGTCCAGGGTCCTTGTTTGCCAAACTGTTTATTTTGCATTCCTTATAGGAATTATGAGATCCATAACTGTTGGTTACCTTTACCTATTTATTATATAATTACACGCATAATGTACGTATAGGATGAAAACTTAGTCAGATATTAATAGGCCTAGTAGTTATATATTACATAGCACATGTATAATGCTCTTATTAAATGGACTTTGGTCAAATATATATAGGTCTAGAAGTTGTAGATTATAGGAAATGCATGATGTTCTTATAGATGAAAACTTGACCAAATATTTTAGGTCTAGTTGTTACAGACTGGACTACGTACATAATGTTCTTAGTAGATGAACCATTTTAATTAACGTACCAAAGTATCTGCTATAAATGTTCAGTAAGCACACATCTGTGCTCCGCAACTTGTCATGTACTGGAGAATAAAGATATTTTACATTTTATTTTATTACACCTGACCCTTCATTATTACAAAGATACAAAACATAGAAACTAGGATAAACAAAGCAAATACAAAACGGTTATTTATGGAAATTATTTTGTTTCAGTTGAGTTACATGTCTGACTTACAAAACTTTTTAATTAGAATACAAGTTTAAGAGAGTCGATTATTCCATTGACAATCTGTTTGAGTCCTAAATAGTGTGTTCAAACCGGTTTTGGGAATGTTCTATGCCTTACAATGTACATGTGTACGGAATAGTAACCATGGGAACCTTGAGTAAACATTGGTCATCACAGCTAAACGTACGTGACTGTTTATCAAAAACCATCCGTCTTGAATCTGAATGACTTTAAAAGGACACGAGAATCAATTCTATCAAAACTTTTAATAAACGACGTAAATTGAGAGACAAGAATTTTCTTTTTATTATGGACAAATAAAGAACTTGTCAGAGCTTTTTACAAGCGCTCACCATTTTGAAGGCTTAAGAAATTTTAAGATTGAAATTTTGAATATGTCAAACAAGACTTCACATTGAATCTTTTACTCATGAATACATTTGCACGTTTTCGCACTTGTGCTTGATTCTTATTCTAACGTATTTTTCTGGTTGTAAAGTTTAATAATTTAAAACGACAAACCATCAGCAATTATATATTTTATAACAATACCTTGTATAAGGAAACTTTTGGTTACAAGCTTTATTACATTCATCCCTAAAATATGTTTTTTGTTGGTTGGTTGGTCGTATTATTATCTGACCAATCAAAATTATTTCATTTATATGGAGACTTTGTATGGGGGAAGACGGACGATGTTTGCCTGTGCTGTGTATTTGTAGACGGTTAACAGCGAATGTTCTTTAACATGCCGACACGTACTTGGACACGGGACCTCATGTTTTACTGTCTCATACAAAATACAGGGACAGCCAAACACAGTATGGCTCGGATTCGACCCCAAGACCTTGTGATCAGAAGGAGAAAACGCTCGTTCGACTTTTCAAACTTAGCCAACTATCTGTAGGTCTAATAGTTACAGATTATAAAGTACATGCATAATGTTTTAATTTGATGAACACTTTGTCAGATATTAATGTGTCTTGTAGATGTATATCATACAGAGCTTGCAGGACTTTCTTATTAGAACGACGTTTTCGGTAAAGGTATTAAGGCATCTACTTAAAATCTGCACTGAGTAATTATATGTGCTCCAAAAATGGTTATGCGTTGAAGAAAAAATACTTTTGATACAAGTGAAATAAAAGGCAAACATAAAATTTTTAAATAAAGAAATCATAACATTTCAAAATATGTAACACAAAACTGTTTCCACAAATCTTTTGCCCCTTGGCCTTTATCAAGTGGTCGACGACATTGACACTAGCTTCTACATAATTTACATACATGTATTTTTACATGCGTACATATATCATGAAGAGTTTCAATTATAATGTTTAAATGTTTGTGGTAACAGAGTGTTGTAATATATATTTTTACAAGGATACTTCCCTTTGGAGGGCATTGGATTACATTCATAACATTTCAGTTGAGCTATTAATCTTATTCTCATAAATCTTTTTAAATACAAAAACAAGCTTCATAAATTTGATCATTCCAGTGTCACTTTGCTTGAATTATGAAAACGATGTTGAGAACGTGTTATGGATGCTCTATGTCTTACACTGTATATGATATGGTAACCATAGACACTTTGAGTAAACATTGGTAACCACAGCTTACTGTACGTCATTGTTCATAAAAGGGTATCATTTAAAATTAGAATGGACACGAGAATGATAACAAAGTTCTTATAAACAACGTATTTCGTCTTTTAATTGAGGATAAATAAAGACCTTGGAAGGGTTTTTTATAACTGCCCACATTTTGAACGCTTCAGAAATTTTGAAAGATTTTAATTTTAAATATGTAATACAATTCTTCAAAATGTACTTTTTTCGTGAATGCATTAGCACGGTTTTGCACTCGTGCTTTATACTTACTCTAAACGTATTTCTGGTTGAAAGGTTTAACAATTTCACACGAAAAAACCAGTCGGCGATTAAATATTTCATAACAATGCCTTGTATAAGGAAACCTTTGGTTATTAGCGTATATTGGGTAGTTTCAGCGGCCCTAGTACTACATTCGACCCTAAAATTGGTTTGTTTGTTTGTAGGTTGGTCGTATTACTGTTTTATGCCCCACTCAAGAATCTTTCATTAATATGGAGACGTCATTTTGACCGGCGAAGTTCGACAAGGTATACTCATGCCCGGCACGTATTGACAGAGAAGATTCTTTAACATGCCGACACATACTAGGACACGTGGCCTCTATTACTCTTCCATCCAAAAGACCGAGACGGTATAGCTCGGATTCGAAGTTCCGACCTCGTAACAAGAAGGAGGCCTCAATAAATGTAGTAGACCTTTGACCTGTATTAAGGCAATCAGGGTTCACTGCCTCAAAACCCGGATAGCATCATTCGGCTTGAAAAATTGTCGAGTTTAAAAACTTAGCCAAATATTTATAATATTATAGTAGTTATTATTTCGCGATTATAAAGTACATGCATGCATGGTTCTTATTGGATGGACAATTGCAGTCGAGGTATTAAGGCATATCCTTAAACTTTACATTGAATTACTATATGTGCTCAACAAATGGTTAAGCACTGAAGAGAAACGACTTTTATTACACATGAAACTTCATTATTTCATAGTTGCAAAGCATACAAACATGGGATAAAAAGGCAAAATTAAAACTTTAAATAGAGAATTAATTTAATTTCAGTTGAGTTACAAGTTATATTCTCAAAAATGTTTTTTTTTAAATACAAATACAAGTGTCAGAGATTCGATCATTCCACTTTCATTCTGTATGAATCATAAATAGTGCATTGAGAACGTCTTGTGAATGGTCCAATGTCTTACAATGCGTATGAAACAGTAACCATGGCCACCTTGAGTAAACATTGGTTATCACAGCTAACTGTACGTGACTGTGACTGCATAAAATGACATTGTTTGAATCTGAATGATTTAAAAGGCAACGAGAATAAAATCTATCAAAACTTTATATGAATAATGTGATTTGAGAGAGAGACTAGAATAGTCTTTTTATTGTGAACAAAAAGGTACTTGGTATGGTTATTTGAAAGAGTCCACCATTTTGAAAGCTTAAGAAATTTTGAAAGACTGAAATTTTAATTGTATGTAATAAAAGACTTGAAAATATGAATCTGAATCCCATGAATACATAAGCAAGTGTTCGCACTTGTGCTTAATTCTTATTCGTATTTTTTGTTGTATAATTAAATAATGAGAGACAACAAATCATCAGCGATAAAATGTATTATAACATGCTTTGTATAAGGAAACGTTCGGTATCTAGCGTTTATTGCGTAGTGTAAGCGGCCTTACGACATTCGACCATTAAATTGGTTTGTTTGTTGGTTGGTTTATCGTATTTTTGTGTAACGTTCCACTCAAGAATCATTCATTAATATGGAAACGTCACCTTGTGCCTGTGAAGGGCGACAAAGTGTGCCCATGTTCGGTATTTATATACGGTAGAACAGAGAAGTTTCCTTCGCTTACCGACAACTACTAGGGCACGGGACCTCATTAATTACTGTCTGATCGAAACATAAAAAAGGAACCGCCAAACACAGGATTGCTGTCATTCGAATCCACGACCTTGTGATCAGAAGGAGGTCCATATAACTGTCGTACACCTGTGACTTTTATCAACGCAATCGAGGATCAGTACCTTAAAACCTGGATACCTCCATAGGGCTGGAAAAACGTTTGACTTTGGAAACTTCGTCATATTTTTGTTGGTCTAGGAGTTGCAGATTATATTGTGCACGCATAATACTCCTTTTTGGGTGAACACTCGCCATATATTTATCGGTCTTGTAGTTGTAGATTATTTAGTGAATGCACAATGTCCTTATTAGATGGACCATTTCGGTTAAGGTTTGAAGGCATCTACACAAAACCTGAATAACTATATGTGCTTCATAAACGGTTATACACTGAAAAGAAAACACTTGTATTACATGTAAAACTTCATTATTTCAAAGTTGCAAAACAGAAACTAGGGATAAAAGGGCAAAAATAAAACTTTTAAATGAAGAAATAATTGTATTACAGTTTTTATTTGAAGAATACAAACACAAGTTTAAAAAATTAGATCATTGCAGTGTCGTTCTGCTTGATTTATGAAAAAGGCCTTGAGAACGTCCTGGGAATGTTCCATGTCTTACAATGAATAAAAAATAGTAACCATGGGTACCTTGATCAAACATTGGTGATTACAGCTTACCGTACGTGAATAATTATAACAAGGTATTGATTCAAATATGAATGACTTTAACAAGACACAAGAATGTCTATCAAATTTTTTGATAAACATTGTAATTTGAGAGACAAGACTAGTCATATTATTGAGGACAAATAAAGAACTTGGCAGGACTTTTGCAACGTAAGTGTTCGCCATAACGATTTTGAACGCTTCAGAAATTTTGAAAGACTGAGGTTTAAATATGTAAAACAAGATTTCAGAAATTAATCTATATTATCTCAGAATGAAGTGGCACGTTTTTGCACTCGTGCTTAAATGAAATGACAATTCTGAACGTATTCCCAACTGTTAAGTTAAATCATTTGAGACGACAAACCATCATTGATTAGATATTTTACATCAATGCTTCGTAGAAAGTTTTGAACCCCCCTCCCTTTTCCCGGAAAAAAACAGGCTGGATAATGCTTTTTTGTCGCAAGCCTAGATCCGCGCATGTAAAGTAAGATGGTACGTCGAAAACCCCAAAAGGACACCAACAATTATCCAAAAGGACATTACGATGATGTTTTTACGTACTAGATGTTATTTGCAGTTAAAAAGTTGCCATTTGGTTATACAAATACATTTTATGAATGCGACACAAGATATGACCAAAAGTACATCACATAAAGTCACCCAATAAGAACCTAAAATGACATATTAAATATTTCATATAACGTTTAAAAAGGGTACAGCTTTATTATACATATAAACACTATGAATGCAGCAAAAGATTTGACCCAAAAGGCCGTTAAGGACCTACAGTGATGTTTAAATGAGCTAAAAGGATGTACATGGGGCCTACATGTACATGTATTTAGGCTGTAGACCCCAATGGACAAATAAATAATTTTAAATGAACTTATTTAAAAGAGCTCACTTATATTATATATAAACACAAGATATTACCCCAAAGGACGCCACGAGAACATAAACTGTTTCATTAAAACGAGCTATAGACAGATGAATAATTTTATTTGAACTTATCTAAAAAGCTTCACGTATGTATAAACACGAATGAGACACAAGTTATGACACAAAAGGACGTACAACAAGGATCCAATCCAAAAACGAGATCTACTAGAGAAAGCGGGAGATGAAATATCTTTATGAAAGCGTATGTAGAAAAAATACAATTGATATTTAGTCAAACCTGTTGTGTTAACTTCGTTTAAACGGCGGAACAGACAAATGTGGTCAGATTGATCTTGCTACATCATAGCATTACATACATGTATTATCTAATTAATTACCTCTTAATCACCTGTACTCTGACCAGGGACGATCAGTTTTGGCTACGAAGCACGGTACATGTAGTTAAGAACCTACTAATTATTAAATATAGAATTGATTTTGGTAATACCACAGTGGGCTCATGGAATTATTAACAAGTGTCAGGTACCGGTAGACCTATCTACAATCCCCCGATCCCCCCATCTTTTTTGTGTTTTTTAAAACAAAAGTTATATAATTTGAAACTTTGAAGTTTCATTAGCAACAGAGTTATATATGTCTCTGGTAGAAAACAACACTATTTGTTGAGCTGTGGTTTCTGTAAAATGAACCTCCGTGGTATAGTTATTAGCGTGTTCGACTTTGAATCGAAGGGTCCGGGGTTCGATTTCCGCAGCACCACTCCGCGGTTGGCCGACCCTGTCTTCCGGACGAGACAGTAAAATCAGAGGCCCCATGTCACACTAGGTGTTGACACATCAAAAAAGCCCTCTGCTCTACGGCCAGCAGTGCCGAACACAGGCAAAATTTGTCATCCTTCACCGGTACACGGTGACGTCTCCATATGAGTGAAAGATTTTTGAGTGGGATATTAAACAACAACGCAACAAGCAACAACATTAATGTAAATTGTCTTCTTCTTCTCCCTCAAATTCTTCAACAGTAACATTACGGATAATTAATGTCCGTGTGGCAGACCTGCAAACCTAGAAAAAAATTATAGGGAGATTTTTTTTTATTTAAATGGGGAGACTTACTAGGAATGAATAGGGAAATACAAGTTGTTTTTTTTATCGGAGAGATGTGATTTTTCACGAAAACTTATCAAAATTTTACATAAAAGTCAGGAGTCTCCCTATATTTGGAGGAGACTTTGTAAGTATGGTATGGTTGGTGCAATAGGAATTGCATTCGTTCTTTTTTTATTTTGAGGTATGTGTTAGGGAACACAAGCTATTGTAAAAGTTTCTGTCAGGAGACCCTTAGAATTTTCTCTAAACTCCAGAGTATATTTGACATATGACTTAAGTGTCGTTGTGTTTATAGCAAATTTGACTTTTTCATGGGTATAGAACGTGCCAAGTTTTTAGCTCACCTGGCCTAAGTGTACACGGCTAGTATGAGCCATTGTCATTATTGGGAACCCACCATCCGTATTTAAAGTTTTTCAGACTTTAAACTTTTCCTCTGAATCCACTGGGCCAAATTAATTTTAACCTGACAGGAATAAACTTAAAGTATGACAGCCAGGGTAAATCTCGATTTCCCTTGATCAATTTTCAAAAATATGCCTCTCTATAAAGAGACGGCAGAGTGATTATATACTTTACAGCACTAGAAGGTCCTCTACAAAGATTTTATGTTTTATTGTGATTGGTTGCATTCCTGGTGCCCACAGATCGCTGTTGTTTTTGTATTGTTGTTTAACGTCACGTTCAAGAATCTTCCTCTTGTATGGAAACATCATCGTGTGCCGGTGAACGGCGACAGATTTTGCCCATGCTCGGTTTTTACCGTCTCATCCGAAAGACAGGGGCGGTCGACTGTAGCTTGGCTTTGGATGGCTACAGATCGAGACATAAATATTTACAGTGAATCCTAGCTATGGAAACCATATTTGAATCTATTCACCTGAAACTACTAGACCAAATCAATTTAAACTTGACAGGACTATAATGTGGAAATCCTTTTACGAAGTTATCATTTTTGGTACTAGTGAAATTTAAAACATGACCTCCGCTGGTAGTTCTTGATTGTCATTGGTCAATTTAACAAAAAGAACTCCTCTTAAACCAAGGTGCCAAATGGTTTGAAACTTTATAGCAATGATAACTAGAATGATTCCATTTTGTCATGGTTAAGTGGCATTAATTGTGGCTTCGATGGCACATAGATTTACACAGAACCCAAGGGAAAAAAACATTTTAACATTTACATTATTATTTTTTTTTACAATATCTCCCAGAGACGTATAAGACACAAATGTTATAAACGTCTCTGTATCTCCTAAACCCTAAGATTGTTAGTACTCAAAACCAATTTAATTTGTCCATTTTGTTTTGTGTTATGAAAGTGTTTTCTGAAAGAGTATGAGTTACTTCTATTACGATATTGGTCGATTAATTCTGCATGAGTTACTTCCATTTTTGAGTGCCTGTATTTCTTAACTATAGATATAATTGTGTTTTACACATAGTTGTGTACAAAAGAACAATATCAACTCTTGGCCGAGGTACATTTTCTTAATATCTGTTAAAAATCTTTCTGTCTTGAACAACTCTTTCAGTTGTAACAAAACTTTAATTATATATCCATTCGATTAGCTCATTGTATCAGGTATACATGTAGCACGGCCCTGCCAGACATTGATGATGGCATTTACAGCTGAACTTGAACTTACGGAAACCTGATAGTATATATGCACAAGCGGATCTAGGTAGGTGGATAGGGGGTTGCCATAGCCTACCCCTTTCACTATACCAAACAAACAAATTTGATTTTATACCAAAGATAGAGAGAGACTGCATGTGTATTACAAATAAAACAGTAAGACAAATTGAAGCTAAATCTTACCATACTTTTCCGCTAGCTTCCCTCGCCGAATTCGTTAATCAGCTTAATAATTTTTTTAAAGTTATAATTTGATATCTTGAAAATTGTCGACTCAAATCGCTCGCCAGTTATATCTTTATACTTACTTAATTTCAATTGAATCACGTCAAATACTATTAGCAAGTTTGACAAATTGAAGTTAAAACTTCCAATAACTTTCGGCTAGGTTCTAATCCGTCAATCAGTTTATTTTAATTATGTCTTTAAGATTATTTATTCATTTGATTTCTTAAAAATTTTCGTCTCTGCGGCGCTGGTCATTTCTTTAGACATGTACGTTACATCTTATCACAAATAAAATAGCAAATTAGACAAATTTAGGTCGCGGCCTCCGTGGCTTAGTGGTTAGCTCGTTCGACTTAGAATCGAAGGGTTCGGAGTCAGCCACGATACGGTTGGCCGTCTCTGTCTTTCGGATGAGACAGCATAAACCGAGGTTCGGTGTCACAGTAGGTGTGGCAGGTCAAAGAACCCTTCCTGCTCTGCAGTTATAAGTGCCTAGCATATGCAAAATTTGTCGCCCTTCATCGGCACACGGTGGCGTCTCCATATAGGTGAAATATTCTTGAGTGGAGCGTGAAAAAAAATACAACCATCAGACAACAAATTTGGGTTAAAACTGCTCACAATCAGCTTATTTTATATTTTAGAAATATTTTATTTATTTATTCGCTTCGCTCGCTTATCATTTATTTATACTTTTAAAGTTGTATCACAAATAAAATAGCAAGTTACACAATCGAAGTCTGCTCGAAAGTCGAAGTCGAAAACTGCTCATCATGTTCTGGCTCGCCGTCACCGAATTCGTTAATCACTTTGTTTCATATCTTTAAATTAGATATAAATTTATTTGATATTTTGATGATTTTATTTGAAAATATTTGGGGCTCGCTTCGCATCGGTCCCCAATATTTATCCCTCGAAATTATTTGGATCTAATCGACCTCTATGCCTCCATGAAGGCCTATGCGCTCACTTCAAGTGTAAATGTGTAAGCAGGTAGTGTTAAAAAGGAAAGCAATTTTCTTGACAAAAATAAAGATAACTGTCCCGCTTTTATTTGGGGGGAGGGGGCATTTCTAAAAAAATACACCTAGGACAAAAATCGGTCTCAAACACCACCCACTCTAAATCTGTCTATGAACATGTACATGTACATGTATAAGCTTTTATCTGTTTTATGATATCGTTTATATTGTACAAGATAGGTTTAGACATGATTATGATGCATGTACATATACCTCAAGACCACTGGTCAATTGACCGAATATAGAGTAGACCACCCCCTCTCTCTCTCAAGGAGAGGGATGTCCGTGTTATGGTTCACTTTTACTGTTTAGTGTCCCTTTGTGTCCTTGTGATGTGTTTTGGGGTCACTTTTAATGACACCATGCGTCCCGCACGTGATGTGTATTTGTTCACTTTCAATGTCCTCTACGGCACATTTTGTCAATAAACAAATGCATATTTCATTCCAGTGTTGAGTGCCTTAGGCCTTTATTCACTCAAGTGTTTCCCTGAATCAAATGGTGCGCGCTGACTTTGAAAAAACATTTTAAACACAACTTCCCCATCATTTCCCATAGCAGGGGGGTCATATCTGCTTACCTGCTAGTTAAGTAGGTTCTATCAGGGAGCATATAATAGTTTGACTGGTTGTCTTGTTTTATGAAGATTTTATTAAACATGGACTGACAT
>JACSZP010065869.1:0-12084 GCA_016161895.1 Pinna nobilis
CAGTAAAAACCGATGCCCCGTATCACAGTAGGTGTTGGCACGTTAAAGAACCCTCCCTGCTCTACGGCAGTGCCGAGCACAGGCAAAATTTCTCGCCCTTCATCGGCACACGGTGACGTCTCCATATGAGTGAAATATTCTTGAGCGGGACGTTAAACAACAACAACAAAAAAACACTTACTTTTACTAAGACGTCAACGACTACCAGAGAAGGGCATTAAACTTTGACCTAAGCTCGGCACTGGGGATTATTGAGCATTGAGTCAAATTTATCTTATGACACCTACCATGACGATGGACCTCAGTTTAGACCGACTCATCCGATAAGGGTGCTACCCCGGAACAACGACCGGCTCCCCCTGCTGAAGAATGTAAATATACAGTCAACTCCGCATATAACGAGATCGTATGTAACGATGTAATGGTTGCTACGAGAAGATTTCTATTCCCCTTACAATTCACTTGCATTACTTTGTGAATGCGAATAACGAAGATCGGCTATTACGAGGCAAATATCTTCCTCCCTTCAACCTCGTTATATGTGGGGTTGACTGTACACTGCAGTGATAGGGGTTTGTTGAATTTTTAATTGCAGGGAAGGAACGAGTTAACGCTGAAAAGGATAGGCCGTTTTCAGAGCTGTTTTATTTTTAGAATAAAGAAGTAAAGTTATCTTATAACGAAACTAATTGAACGTAGCCACACGTTTAAATGATCGAAAGTTCTACTTTTATATTTAGATCTTACTGTGCATGAGTTTCTACACGTACAAACCACCAACGTATGACAGCTACGTATATCCGGAAAGTGCCCGGATTATCGGCTGGCTCTTTGCTCTCTTGGTGATTGGACCCGGATTGGGTTTCTGTCTCTACACGTTTTGTCAAACTAATGGCACTTTTACACAGGTTAGATCAATTTCAGATGTATATTTGTTGTTGTTGTTATTATTATTATTATTATTATTATTAATATTATTATTATTATTCTTATTATTATAAAAATTATTGTTGTTGTTGTTGTTGTTGTTGTTTTTTTTTTTGTTAGACGTCACCATATTCGAGGTGTTTTTCAGATTTATTTTTTCTGTCTCGGTCGCGTTTTGTGCTGAGGCTATTAGACGAAATTAATTCATAAAATTGTATGAATTTATCTTTTAACTTCTTTCAGCGTTTGAAAACATTAACAATCCCAAATGACCAATGGAAACCGGCAGAGCAAAGTGTGATGGAAACTTTTAAGAAATCGGAAAAAAATAAGAGAACTTTAAGACAAAAACTCAAGTTCAATTTAACAGGAATTGGAGGTTTGCCTTTATGTGAAGATGATATTGCTATGTAATATTCACTTTTGTAGTACATACAGAATTACAGTGGAAACTGAAAATTGACCACACATGTGCTTAAATAAGTCTCATGAATGGGCTTGTCAATACAGAAAAATCAGAATGCCCGTCAAAAGCGATAAACGAGTTTAACTTTAAAGGTCTTATCTGTGAGACAAACTCGTTATTCAGGCGATATCCTAAGTGACGTGAACTTTCTTATGTTGTGCTTCTACATGACATATGTGGTCTGGAATATAAGATAAATTCCCTAGGGAAATGTTCTTACATGTGATTTTAACGCCTATGTAAGGCGGTCACCTAATTGAGATGCTCTTCCATTCGAGGTATACTTATACTTATGCGAGTTGAACTCCTATGCTATATTATTTTATGTGTAATAAACTTTTAAGCGAGATGGTCTTATATGTTTATTTTTAAGTTGATCTTATATAATGAAATGCTATGTAAGATGATATTAAAATGTGAGTCAAACTCCAATATAAGCTGATCTTCTGGGCCAAAAATCACCAGAAAAACTCCAGCTCAAACTCAATACTCAGTTCAACTGTTTTCCTTATGTTTTAACTAATTACAGGTAAATTAAGTGTTATATGCTTTACAGCTTTTGTATTCATATAATGTCATTCAAATATCAGTAATAGTTGGTGTCAAAAGAGCAACCAGCAGCCAGAATTATGAAAAAAGACATTGAGTATGATACTCCAGAAATGAGTATATGGTCAAATCACTTTTTGGACCTGATTATTAAATACCAAGGATAAACAAAAAATGTTACTGATATCTAATTAGTATAATATAGATACACATGTTAACTCTGAATTACTTGTATTCAGTTAAAAAATAAGGAAAAAGAGTGAGCTTAGTACTGAGTTTGAGTTTTTCTAGTGATTTCAGGCCCTGAACTTTAAAGCGAGATGATAATGAATTTAACTCTCTATGTAAGCTGATCTTATATGTGAGTTGAATACCTTCGCGAGATAATTTTCTATGTAAACTGATCTTATATGCGAGCTGAATTCCTTAGCGAGATAATCTTTTATGTAAGCTGATCTTATATGCGAGCTGAATTCCTTAGCGAGACGATCTTCTATGTAAGCTGATCTTATATGTGAGTTGAATTCCTTAGCGAGACGATCTTCTATGTAAGCTGATCTTATATGTGAGTTGAATTCCTTAGCGAGATGATCTTCTATGTAAGCTGATCTTATATGCGAGCTGAATTCCTTAGCGAGATAATCTTTTATGTAAGCTGATCTTATATGCGAGCTGAATTCCTTAGCGAGACGATCTTCTATGTAAGCTGATCTTATATGTGAGTTGAATTCCTTAGCGAGATGATCTTTTATGTAAGCTGATCTTATATGTGAGTTGAATTCCTTAGCGAGATAATCGTTTATGTAACCTGATCTTATATGCGAGCTGAATTCCTTAATGAGATGATCTTCTATGTAAGCTGATCTTATATGTGAGTTGAATTCCTTAGCGACATGATATCCTATGTAAGCTGATCTTATATGTGCGTTGAATTCCTTCGCGAGATGATCTTCTATGTAAGCTGATCTTATAAATTAGTTGAATTCCTTCGCGAGATGATCTTCTATGTAAGTTGATCTTATATGTGAGTTGAATTCCTTAGCGACATGATATCCTATGTTAGCTGATCTTATATGTGAGTTGAATTCCTTCGCGAGATGATCATCTATGTAAGCTGATCTGATATGTGAGTTGAATTCTTAACCGAGATGATCTTCTATGTAAGCTGATCTTATATGTGAGTGGAATTCCTTAACGAGATGATCTTCTATGTAAGCTGATCTTATATGTGAGTTGAATTCCTTAGCGACATGATCTTCTATGTAAGCTGATCTTATATGTGAGTGGAATTCCTTAGCGAGATGATCATCTATGTAAGCTGATCTGATATGTGCGTTGAAATCTTAACCGAGATGATCTTCTATGTAAGCTGATCTCATACATGAATTGAATGCCTTAACGAGATGATCTTGTATATTAATTGAACTCCTGTTTCAGGCAGTCTATAGGTTAGGTTCCACTGTGTATACTTGATTTGCAACGCAATATATTTAGCACAATTATTGAACATATATTTTGTCAAAATCACTTGAAAATAAAAAGCGTTTTATACACTAATTTACAGTTTATAAAGTAAAAAAAGACAAAAAGTATTTTCTTTTATCTTAATTTATTTTTCTGCATTTAGTTACTGTTATTTATTACAGGTTTTCCCCCATTACTTAATCGTAACTTCTTTTACCACATCGGTTGTTAAGCCATAAAAAATCGTCAAATTTCATATAAATTATATTATGAATTCATAGGAAGATAATTCGACTTCGAATCGTGAGGTCTGCGGTTTCGATCCCGAGCCATGTTGCGGTTGGATGTTTCTGTCATTCAATTAAGACAGTAAAAACCGAGGTCCCGTGAAGGTTTTGGCACAATAAAGAACCGCCCATGCTCTACGGCCTTAAATGCCGAGTATAGGCCAAATTTGTCTCACTTCAGTGGCAAACGGTGACACCTCAATATAAGCGAAAGATTCTATACTGGGACGTTAAACAACTATACAACCAACAAACTAAACTATGAACACACGATTCGTGTGTACGGTCGACACCGGGTATTTACTCCTTCTAGGCACCTGATTTCACCTCAATATCTGTTTTTTTTTTTCAAGCACCACCTGGATTTGGGATTTTTTTTTTTGCTCACTTACAATGATTACCTGCTATTTGTGATTTTATTTTCAAATTTAGACGGCAAACTCGAGCCATTAACACAAGTAACACTGTTTCTTTACCAAGCTGTCTGTACAGTGTATTTAAAGCTTTAAAGCTGAAAATGCGGATCGTTCGAAAGTTACCTTAACCGTTTAAACACCACAGACCGAAATGGACTGACTGGACTAAGAAAACAGAAAAGAGCACACCTTTCTTATACATGGGGTTGAAAAGGTTAAAAACCTTGTTTATTTCTCCCAATTGAACGAACCTGACCGTGCGCTCTATCTCCTATACAGGTTTATTTTTGCCTAGTATTAGTTCAACTTTGACAAATTTTGAATTCGTCTTTTGTTGTTGTTGTTGTTGTTCAGTAAAGTAATAAGAATCAATTTCTCATTATATAATTTTGAATCGAACGGTCGTCTCACGATTGGTGACGCCGGACGACAGGAGAAGGTTTCACCCCATGACAGCTAATCTGACCCTTGATTTTCAGAGTTCCGAATGCATGGTTGTCTACTTTCCCGTGATTGGGTTTATACATTATTTCCTGTATTGATTATAACTTGGAATCTTTAATTTTCCTATTAGATATCAATCATAAAATTTTACACGAGTATGGATATGTAAATTTTAAAACCAGAGGGAGAGACATGACTATCCAGAACGAGGCCCCTTGGCCTGGACACGCATAAATATGACTCTTTTTTTTATCTTAAAGCAGAAACGGCATCCCGGATGAACATGGAACCCGGCTATTGCTTGTTATGTATATTCGTTATTATTCTCCTTCCACAAAATTTTCTGTCCGGCTTTACCATATTTGTTTGTTATTTTTCTTTACGCCACACCCGACAATCTTTCGGTCTTATGGTGGCGGCCAGTTTACATTGGTGGAGGAGAGAGCCCGATTAAAAATTTATCAGGGAAGAGATCGCCGGCCATCTGCAAGTAAAATGGCAAACAAGTTTCTCACATTATCAGTTTAGGTTCCAGGGAGCTTCGAAACCGCGCTGACAAGAGGTCAGAGACTGAGTGGGTCGAAGTGCAATGCTCTAACCGTTCGGCTTCGGAGGCCCCTCGGCATTACCATATGTGAAATACTCCATCCTATGCAGCAAATGTCTTCTAACATACCAACAAGGTCAAGGTATGGGACCTTGGCTTTACAGTTTCATTTGAAGGTAGAGATTCACATGGACTCCTTTTTCATCCTCATAGAAGCATAAAATTAAAATAAAATTCACATTTACGACATCGTAACATTAGACTGTTTTGCAGCTGATATAAAAAAAATATATAAGTTAAAATTCATAGGGTTAATATGTTTACAATATATGTATTTAACGTAATCCGGGTGCTGCTTACGTCCGGATTTGGGTTTGTCTTTATATTCGCCTTCGCTCTTCCATGAATAAAGTTTGAAACCGCTGCATCTGTTTTGTGTTTTGTTACTGGTGTTTGAATACGATGTGTGTTGTGATGTGAACACACGTGCATTTAGCATTAAATAAAATTCATTTCAAATTTCAGGTAAAGCGGTTGAATAAATAATTTTTTTTTAATTTGGGCCCAGTTGACCGGAGGAAATTAGCAGCCTAGTGTACTAGGCTAGTATGCCACATACGCCAGTACTGTCACATGAATGGAATTTCTTAATTTCTATGAAAAGGTCAAATATGATAGAGGTCAGGGGCCCTTTTTCACACGAAAAATTTTACGATCAAAATCACTCTTAATCGTAAGTTAGCAATTTTTCAGTTGATCATATTTTGTACATTTTAAGATAAAAATTAATCAATATTGATGAAATTTGATTTGCATTAATGATATAAATCAGATTGTGACTATATCTAATTACCTTAAGAATTTGACAAATGAACAATAATAAAATTCCATACACTTACGACTACGAGTGATTTTATTGTGATTCTTTGTGAAAAGGGCCACAGGTCTGCTAAAGCCATCGTGGGAAATCAAAATCGCACAAATTTAAAACAAATAAATAAAAACTCAAGTGCAAGCTCGATGACGCACTTGTCATGTTTCGTGTTAAAATCCACTCAGTAAATTTTATTAAGTGCAGGAATCCCATTGCATATTTCATATGGGAAAAAGGGGAATTCCCCAGTTATACCTCTGGTTTCCAGAAAGTAATAATCATAAATTTGACTGTCACGGGTATTGTACTTGAACGTCCTACTCAATAATATTTCATTAATATGAAAACGTCATCGTTTGCCGGTGGACCGGTGAAGGGCGCAAAATTTTGCCTATGCGGTCCACCAATATGCCTGACCCCGGAGATGACCATCGACCTTCCGAAAATAAAATGGCAAAAGTTCGTACATAACAAACTTCCTAACAAAACAATTTCGGTTCGAATGAGGCTCGAACCTTCGCTGACAGGTGGTGAAAATGCAGGAATGCTGATATTTTCAACGGGCCTTAAAGGAAGCCAAATATTTGTGAAACAAGTGTAGTTACTCGATTTTTCATAATTCATGATGGTATCAACTAATTTCAGGGGGATCCGGACCCTCCTTCATCCTCTCTATATTGAACAGGTTTTGTTATTTGCAGATGAATTACGATGTGCCGCGTGAGATTTACTGTGCAAATCGCTTTACTTTAAGATGGCGTATGATTACATCAATATCGGGGGGAACTCTTTCAATTTATAATAAAGGTTTTGTAAATACAAGTCTCTGAAATTTCAACATGAATGAATGATTACAAATTATAAATTTATTTGTTTGTTGTTAACGATCAAAAGATATTATTACAAGAAAAAAAACGTAGACAGTGACTCAGCAAGTCAATGTAGGCTCCGTCATTTTATTCCGATTTTGTTCGTCTGCTGCTGTATCGGAATTTACAAGTAAATATTAAATCTGGTTGTCCCGTAGGCCAGCCGTGTTTACGAAGAGATGATAGAATGAGGGAAATACCGAACAGAACCAAGATAATAAAAAGTAAAAGACAACCCAAATGTTTGAAAAAGTTTTTTAAAAAAATTTAAAAGTTCAACAACCAGAGAAGCCCCAAATGTTAATAAAATGCGGAATATCTAACTGGGGGTTGTGTACTTATTTAATTGAAGATTTAAAATTCACTTTTAAAACTGGACAAATTTTTAAAGTTAAAAACAGTTTTGATTGTGCATCATGCAAGTTAAGTTACGTAATCATCTTGTTGTGGGTGTAATGAAATTTACATAGGCCCAACAGAATAAGAGTTGAGGCTTTACATAGACATACATAAACTTGTGTAACTTTTTTATATTGTACATTATATGCTATCATAGAAACGTACTTTTCCGTAAGCTAGCCAAATTCAAAATTATAGTTGATGTAAATATTTTACTAAAAGGATCTAATCTTTAATTTTGATGAAAAACAAGACTTTAAATATTATTTAAAGCGGTTCAAAATTAAATGAGCAATTCAAATCGTTTAGTTTAAACATCAATATCAATATGTTAAAATATTGTTGTTGGCTGCATTTCCGGACTCTGATTGTTTGACCATATTCATGGATTAGAATAATTCAAAGGAATTGGGAAAGGAAAAAGGGGAAAAAAAGGGAGCATTTCAAAGGAAATGACGTAGAATGACTTGGTTTGCTCACTTATGCTGGATTATCTTAGAATGATATCGATGCTTTGGACTCCTTCAATAATTTGAATGCTGCAGATTGTATTGTTCGTTAGATTATGCAGTTACCAACTTAATTAAATTTGAATGTGATCACACTCAAGTTCTATCATTTTATAAATGACAGCTTTCAGTCCTATTTATTCGTGCCATGATAGTTTATTCGTGTAATGTTGATACGCACATCACGATTAATGTTAATTTATTAGTATTTTTACCATCGAATGTAATTGTCAGTACAAGTATTATGGGGCACATGAAATGAACCTTACTATCATAAATACTAGTTAATGTTTTTTTTATTTCATTCATCTAATACTACTATTGTCATTATCATCTCTAAATATGTGTGCCTATGTATGTATTTTTGGGTGCATGTATATGTATGTCTATGCATGTGTATATGTATGTGTATGCATGTGTATATGTATGTATTATTGTATATGTTTGTATATGTAATTACATATTGATATGTGTGTACACATGTGTATATATATATATATATATATATATACAGTCGACCCTCATTAATCCGGACGCCAATAATCCGGATGCTTCAAATTCCGGACGAAATTTCCTGTGTACAAAATTTTCCAATAGCATTGGTCATAATGATAGTAATCAGTAATCAGTCAGTAATCCGGACGCTTCACTTATCGGGACAATTTGCTCGGGAACAAAGGTGTCCGGATTAATGAGGCTCCACTGTATATATATATATATATAGGTTCTGTATTTGTGTATGTGAATGTGCATGTGTTTGTATGAATGTGTATCACTGTATGTGTGTATATGTATGTATGATATGAAATATTAGTGTGTTTCCCCAGCCACTTTATTGGTAAAACATATATGTATATCTGGGAGAGAACGTTTCTAAGTTGTATATGTCCAATCCCTTTCGATCTGATTTTTTATATCAGTAAAATATATTTAAATTCAGTCAGTAAATTCTTAAACTTTACGGTGTCTAGCCTTGGTGATTCACACACGACACTTTTAGTTTTGTATTTTATCAAATTTTAACTGATATCAAAGTATTTAACTACATTTAATCTTATCAGGAATAGGTTCGGCTCTATCAAAGTCCTCTAGGACATTTCAACACCTACATGAAATAGATTTTCTGAAAATGAATAAGACAGTTTAGATTTAAAGTAATATGAAACTTCTTTTGGGTTATAAATTTCTGGGTTTGTTGATATATTGAAGAGGCCATCGTGGCTGGTGGTTAGCGTTTTCGACTTCGTATCGAGAGGTCTGAGGTTCGAGCCCAAGCCACGATGCGGTTGGCCGTCCCCGTCTTTCGGATGAAACAGTATAAAAATGATGTCCCGTGGGTATTGTTACGTTATAGAACCCTCCCTACTCTACGGCCATCGGGCATCCCCCTATAAGTGAAATATTCTTGGGTCGAACGTTAAACAATAATACAATACAATACTATATATTGAAACTGAAAGAGAATACGTTTACCTTTGTAAATAAAGAGGATTTTATACAATTATTGCACTATTATGGGTTCGATATTATACAATTATTGCACTATTATTAGTTCAATATGAGAATTTATGGATTACAAAAACAATATCGACCAAGGCCGAATTCAGTAATTGTTCTATTACATTTTGCTAGGATCTTGAAATTTCTTTTGATCAACTTGGTTACATGCATTTTTTTAAAGGAAAACACTCATCAACAATCTTATCCTGTGCAGGCCATAGTAGGCGGAGAAAATACTGGATGACGTAACAGTAGAGAAACGTCACAACAGTGCAATAAGATAAATTATCCAGTTCGCACTGCAATCTAACAATAAATGGTTAAACATGTGACCGTCTCTGGACAAATGAAAATGTGAAACGGAATAAAAAATGTAATAACGGAATTTATGGAGTACAAAAACAATGTCGACCGAGGCCGAGGTTGATATTGGTTTTTTTTTTTTGGGGNNGGGGGGGGTTGTACTCATTAAATTATCATATTGAACAAACAATATGCCTGTAATTGTTCTATTACATTTCACTGATGTCTTGAAATATCTATTGATTACTTTGGTTACATGTATCTCATGTTACGCTTATCGACAATATTATCCTGTACAGGCCAGCGTAGACGGCCAAAATGTTGGATGACGTAATAGTAACAGAAACGTCACAACAGTGCAATATAATTAATTATCCGGTTCACAGTGCAATTTAACCTACAATGGTTAAACACGTGATCGTCTCTGGACAAATGAAAACGCAGAACGAAATAAAAAATGTAATAATCAAAATTACTCCATTTAATTAGAAACAAAGATATTTATCCAGGAAATAAATATCCTTTCCCAGCTGGAGTTCGAAACAGTTAAACTTCGTTTTTCGAAAAGTGACTAGGTCAGAGACTTTGACTCATAAATTTATTGAATTACTTTATTCTATCACAATGTTTTTCCGGTGGCATACACTGACATCATCCCCCNNCCCCCCCCCCCCCCCCCCCCCCCCCCACACACACACACACGTTTCAATAAACAACATACTTTAGTATGCGAATATGCGCACACTACGTCTGCTCGCTAACTGATCGACAACGCAGTAATTAGCGAACTGATGTGAAAATACGGATTTGCAAATATCTAGTAATGGTCATTTTTAAGTTCTGTTTATTAGAAGAAAACCCCGTTGCTTTCGCATGGGGACCAAACATTAAATCGAGACAACGAGAATTCGACTCATGAAACTTCGAATCACTATTAGTAATAATAAAAGATTGTATAAGGGAAAAATCCGGGACTTTGAGAAAAGCTCGAAAGGGCTAGAAATTGGAATCATTGACATTCGTCTCACTCGATTTACTGAATATCAGATTTCAACTAAAGTGGGGTCAACTGTGTTGTGTCTCGTAAATGTTTATCCCGAAAATTGTAGTTAAACAACTATATTGTTGTTGTATTGTTGTTTAACGTCCCACTCAAGAATATTTCACTCATAGGGAGACATCAACGTGTGCCGATGAAGGACAACAAATTTTGCCTGTGCTCCGCACTGCTGGCCGTAGAGCAGGGAGGATTCTTTAATGTGCCAACACCTACTGTGACATGGAATCTCTGTTTTTACTGTCTCATCCGAAAGAAAGGGAAGGCCAACCGTACCGTGATTTGGACTGGAACCCTGGACCTCTCGATTCGAAGTCGAACTTGATAACTACTAGGCCTTTGAACAGGTTTAGGATAGGGTTACCGAATTTTGCACATCATGACGTGATTATAGACATCGAGTAGGGTGTGCGGCCATATCATCTACTTCATGTGGAGAAAAATAGTTTTATCGGTGATAACTATTCACTCCTTTTAAGTCAGTATTCATCATAACACATTCTGATCATACGACAGTTCTGCATACTTCACGCGTGTTTTCCATTTAATAAAAATGTATTTATTTATTTATTTATTATATATTTTTCATTTATTTATTTATTCGTTTATTCATTCCTTTAATTATTTATTTACTTATTTATTGATTTATTAACTTATTTACTTACTTATTTATTTATTTATGAATAAATAATGAAACACTCTATTTTCACAAATTTTCGGCCCCTTGGCCTCTTTCAAGTGATCGACGACATCACTTGAAAAAGGCCAAGGGGCCGAAAATTTGTGAAAATAGAGTGTTTCATTATTTATTTCTACAAAGGAAACTTCCCTCTGGAGGACATTGGATTATATTTATTTATTTATGTATTTTTCATTTATTTGTTTATTTATTCCTTTAATTATTCATTAATTTATCTATTTATTTATTCATTTATTTATTTATTTATTTATGTATTTAATTATTTATTTATTTATTTAATTATCTATTTATTTATTTATTTTCCCGCACATGTATGTGTTGGTTAGTTGGTTGTAATGCTGTTTTACGTCCGACTCAAGAATCTTTCACTTCTATGGAGATGTCTCCGATGCCGGTAAAATATGACAAATTTCGCCCATGCTGGACAAGTATGGCCATTTAGCAGTGCGGGTTTATTTTCACGTGCCTTCGATTTTATTGTCTAATCCGACGGACAGGGAATCCAAACCGCAGCACAGCTTGGATTCGGACCCGGATTTGAAGGCGACCATGTTAACCATTGAATTACGGCGGCCCAAATGTAAATCTCAATTTTAAATTAGTCAGCAGCCCTTGGTCGTATGGGCTTATTTACATAACGAATACTTGAGTGTATGTATTAAGTATATATCTGAATATCCGAAGCTTTGCATAAGTATGTTTGATTTTATAAAGCAAAGGTCATCGAGTAGGTATAGAGGTGGTCCGTTAGATTTGTAATAAAGGTCATTCAG
>JACSZP010065893.1:0-11014 GCA_016161895.1 Pinna nobilis
TTTGTACAAATTATACATTGATTTAAAGCTGAGATATTATCAGAAAACAAGGCATATTTAAAACGAGACAACGAATTCTACATACTATCTCGTTCATAGACATTTATAAAAAGAATTCTACATCATCATGGCGATGGTATCTTTAAGAATGTAAAATATGTAAATTGTAACACAGACGTACACTGTGCTTATCTTGTACTTAATAAAGAAGATGTGTAATTCTAGATAAATTTCCTTGTACTTAACTCTTCAAGGGTTGGTTACCCTCATTTGATTTGTCTTTGTATTTATACTGATAAGGGAGCCGGGTTTATTTTTTCGTTTAGGATTTCATGAATTTAATAGATCAATCACTGTTCGTTACGTTTGTCTTTTCATAAATGCGATTTTTGAGTATTGGTATTGGTATTGTTGTTTAAAGTCCCACTCAAGAATCCTTCACTCATATGGAGACGTCACCGTGTGCCGTGAAGGACTACAAATTTTGCCTATGCTCGGCACTGCTGGCCGTAGAGCACGAAGGACAGGGACGGCCAACCGCGGAGTGGCACTGACGCGGCTCGAACCCGGATCTTCCGATTCGCAGTCGAACACGCTAACCACTCGGCCACGGAGGCCCCGATTATTGAGTAATCATATCAACAATATACGGGAGAGCACACGGTTTCTATGGTATTGAATATTTTCATCACTCGGATACTTTATTGCGTCTAGTGTAATTGACAAAGTGCAGAATGTCTGAGTAAGCATTTAACTATCCATCCATACATAAATTTTCCCATCCATCTCCATCCACCTATCAATTTATGCATTTATAATTCGTCATACATATGGTCTAACCTGTACATATAGTCTAACCTGCCTTAGTAACTAAATTTAAGGACTAACTGCCTCATATGAACTAGATGCATGGATCTCAAAATGGACCCCCTTGATAAATCACCTGAATTAAGAGACCACCTCTCATATTTGACCCTTTTGCTCTTTCCCTTGAACAGACTCATAAAACATGTTAGAATGTATCATTTCAATCCTTGAATTCCGCAATCCCTCCTACCTCCTTTCTACATATCATTGAACTTGCAGGGTTTCCTTTGAAATCGTGTGACTGGTGTGATGTGTCAAAAGGGAACGTTGACTCCCTGACACTTGGTTTCATCTCGTTACGGATTTGAAATTGTTTTCCGGGTTTAGACCGTTATTATTCCAACCTTTACTACGAATTGGATATTCGAACATCCGTTTGTACTTCTTCAGTTACGAAAAAACAGATAGACAATAAAATTAAACCCGATATTTCATATGATTTATCTATTCGTTACACGTGGAATTTAAGTAGTAAGGACAAGATTCCACTAGAAAAGACAAATTAGGGTATTGAAAATAATATTTGAATCGTTCTAAGACAGCAACACTATAACATCCTCGTATAGTCCAAAAAAGTCGGAGAGAAACTGTAAACTCGACGACAATACTGAATGTTCACACAACACGAAACTACACCAAATGACCCGCTGGTTAAGGTTTTTGGCATTTCGAGGAAAAGACAACACATTACATGCCAGATACTACAATGAAATATGCTGCATGTATTTCATCAAAAATTATTTTTACTCTGAAATTGTATGTAAAACATATCCATTCTATCATTTCTGCAATTGATTTATCTAGTAAAGCCTCCTAATGAGCCCCTTTATGTGCACTCGAACGTTTATCCAACAGAACTACTTTATAGTTTCCTGAATTAGTCTGAGGAATAACTAACACTGTTGATACATTTTCTTGCGTAAATTTCTCTATTGAAGCTACCTACTTAATCTTATTGCAAGCCTGAAAAAGGAAAGCGTTGACAGGCATGTGTAAATCGACCTTTTTCGTCAGCCATTTTCAGGGTGCAATTTAGTCGAAAATAAGCTAAATGATTTATGACATTGATAAAATTCCTCCAAAGCAAGTTCTCGTTTGATTGCTCTATTTTTATCGTTTTCTGTTCAGTTGGTCAATGGTTGGTTAATGCCGTAATCAATTTCAACGGACAGTGCTAAACAAAGTCATTTATTTCAGTGAGCCAGATGCTTTATTGAAATTAAGGAAAAAAGGCGACGGTAATGAAATCTGGAATGGTTTTTTCTCTCTGTAACGGATATATGACTCTGGAAACAATACGAATGAGGCATACAGACGCGTAAGCTATAAAAGGATTCTATCATGTTTATAGAGATAATCTGATTAGCCACCGAAGCCTAAAAATACAAGGGGAACCCATCTAATTTTACATTCAATGTATTTTATGCTCCGGCAGCTTAATGTGGGTTTTTATTTTTTAATCTTAGCTTAAGTAAGATTTCTAATAATTCAGATAAGACAACCATAAAACAAAAGATAATTTTTTTCCTTTTTTAGTGATATATATATATATTCTTTAAGTACTAGTGTTACTAAACCTAGGGATTTTGAATTGATCAGCAAATGAGTAAGTGAGTGCGCTATCATGGTATAAAAGTTTGTATTTAAATGCCTAATTTTTCGCGTATTTTCTCGAGCTAGGGGCTCATTTGATAGGAAAATGTGTTTCATTGATTTTATGATATTCCTCTTATTTGTTTGTACAAGTTTGAATAAAGTCAAGTAGTGATTGGTTGAATATACTTGCAGAAAAATCAGTCTTATATGTGGATGAACTATATTTTTCTTGAAATTTTTTTAGAGAAACGCAAGTTTGTTTTTGATTCACAGAATTCAATGAGGATACGAATAGGGACCATTGTCCTTATTTCACATTCTCTTTTAATTCGTATTCAGTTTTATTTGCTACAATTACCGAGCTACTTCCACCTTGAAATTGAGTTATGTCCATACTTTTTAAAAATTATTTTAGACTTGAACATATTTTACGGATCAACATCCTTGTTATAAAATGTTATCAGTATTACATGTTTTACGAAAATGATTCATTTCCTGACAGTTTTTGCCAATCTAGCAAACCGGAGGTATCTCTTGTGATTATAAAAGTCAAGCCGCTCACTGAGTGTCGAACTCAAGCATTACATGTTATTTATTCTATTCATAATAATGTACAATGCGTTGGCGTTCCCCAATTTTCGTAACATAAATCAGATTTTCTGTGAACAGCTTCGGAAGTCTAACTTAAAATCTATTGAATAAAGTGACAAAGAGAATTAAAATGGTGATGTGGAAATTCTGTTAGAGCTGACGCCTAACATCTAACTTTTTTTAAGACGGAAATGCATACCTCACATAAATCCTTATCTCAAAACGATATACGACCCAGTGTAGAACCGTTATCATGTTTTACTTTCAATAATATTAACTTTGAATAATTATGAATTATCTTGGCAATTACAATTTTCCCTACATTTGGTTAAAAAATCACAAAAATAGCCTCATAGAATTTGCTTTTTCATTGTTTAGTAAAGGACATGTAAAAATTAATTGCATTGAATTGATTATTGATAATTGATAAATTGTGTTTTGGCGGTTGCTGGATTTTGTCAGAAAAGTACATCAAATTAGCTTCATGTTGACACTTTTGTATGGGAATACCACGATTCCAGTCAATAAGATAATACTTCTTTCATTCAACCCTTTTGCACTATACCTTTTTATCGTTTTTATATACCTTTCCCTTGTTTAACCAGTTTCACCTCTTCCCCGCTTCCCCCATTTTCTCTTCCTTTCTGATGCTGATCTCTTTTCTTCGGTTTGTTTTTTACTTTTTTCCCTACCCATTCTCTTCCTTCTTGGTCCTCACCCTTTTTCCATTTTTCGAAAAAAAAACTTCATATATCATGATTGATGTTTCATTATTCAAGCACATTAATCCTACATATTCACTATCCTGTTATAAAACATGCAAAACCAACTACACCGTTTTTCTAAAAATATGTTATAAATATAAAAATATGCACTGTTGATAAAAAGGTAAAGACAACGAACAGTGATCGATCTCATAATTCCTTAAAAATTGTAAAATAAGGAGTTGGGCAAACACGGACCCCTGGATACGCCAGAGGTGGGATCAGGTGCCTAAGATGAGAAAACATCCCCTGTTGATCGGTCACACCCGCCGTCAGCCCTATGTCTTGATGAAAGACGATACAATCACTACCTTCAAATATTTTTCGAGGAAGTTAAGTTAAGTTAATATTGTTTTACTCCACTTTCAACAATATTGCAGTTGTTGGCAATCATGGCAAAAACATACTACAGATATTTAATGTAAATATATGTATATTTTACGAAACAAAATATACTTGTTTCGAATCAATGAAATTTAGGTAAAGTATAAAAAATATATTTCAAAACAGGACTTTCTTCAACATCCATAAAACGGACAGATAAAAATTGTATATTTTTTAAGTTCATCTTAAATTTTGTTAAAAAGATTAATTTCCCTTGAGTAGGATAAAATGATATCGCTTTCCATGAAATAATTCACGTGCAAAGTCTTCTTTAAAGTTCAGTTTTCCAAAGATAATTGTCTTAATCTTTCCTGTTCCATTTGATCGAATGAAAGACAACCGCTGGTATATTCGTTGGATTTATTTTTTGCCTTGAAAAAGTTTAGAAATAACGGGCAAGACAAACTTCGATGGAAAAAATATCAATCGAAATTAACGATAAGACTGTAAAATTTGCAAGAATTCGCGTAACTAGCACTGCTTGGTATTCTACTGATAAGAACGTCTGTCGCAGATGCGATGGACCTAGGATAGAATCCTAGATAGATGAATAGATGCCAGTTTTTCTTTAGTCAATCACTTTGCCAATTAAGCGATATTGTCTTTGGCCCAAACATGCTTAGATGGTATGGTATGGTGTTGTTGTGTAACGTCCCACTCAAGAATATTTCACTCATATGGAGAAGTCACCGTGTGCCGATGAAGGGCTACAAATTTTGCCTATGCTCGGCACTGCTGGTCGTAGAGCAGGGAGGGCTCTTTATCGTGCCAACACCTACTGAGACACGGGACCTCGGTTTTAAGGTCTCATCCGAAAGACAGGGACGGCCAACCGCGCAGTGGCGCTACGCGGCTCGAACCCGGATCTTTCGATTCGCAGTCGAACTAGCTAACCACTCATAACCACACATGTTTAGATATACATTGTGACTGAAGACCTTTTAGTATCTACATGACACCAGCTTTGTCTTTCTAGATCAACTATTGTGTCCTGCTGTTGATCCCCTTTGGGCGTCTTGGAATAGTTTTTTTCTTTTGGGGGGGGGGGGTTGCCGCTTTATGTCATTGACGTGATTCCTAAGAGTTATTAGGACGTTATTCACACACTGGTTTTGACTACGGATAACTCCTTTTGTCAGATTTAGTTGTAGGACTCATGGCGGGTGTTACCTGTCGACAGGGGAAGCTGACTCCTCCATGGCACCTGATCCCACCTCTGTATTGTCAGATGTTCGTGTTAAAATGTCCAATAATCTTTTGGCGATTAATATTTTGGGACATTTATATACTATTATCATGATCCTCAAAAACCGAGATCCTGTCACCTTTATTCGGTGACATAGCCGTGTGGGTGCACGATTCACGAATACTAGTAAAAATAAAAACACCAAAATAAACAACGACCCGAGTATGTGTCCCTTTTACCAGAAATACTGATAAAACCATCAAAATGCTCTCATACAACTGTAAAGGAAAGAAATGCTACTCAAGAAATCGATTCTACATAATGGTAAATGGCGATAAAAAGAAAAGTTGACAAGTGACTTATACATGGATGCTCCACATGCATCGATCCAATTATCTGTTAAAATTTCTTGGCAAGGGAAGTTTATCTCATAGACTTTACAGTTTCCTTGTTATCTTTGATGTGGGTCAGGATAAAGAGTTGCATTCTATAGAACTAAGTGACATTTGAAATTTAAATACTACGTTTTGATTTGAGGAAACAAAATCATGAAAAGGTTACGAAGACGTAGTACGTACACACGTACATACGCACGTACACAAGCTAGTGTGTACGCGTACATGTGTTTGTATGCATTTATGTGTGTATGTATGTACAAATGTATGTATTTGTATATGTATGCATGCATGTTAAAACATTTGTTTACTCCTACGAAAAATTGGCATCGTCACCAGATATTCATCACTACTCTTGATCTAGATATAACATCACTCAATTTTTATGTCGATTGCACGAAATATCTATAAAAAGAAATCGGATGTTAGGGAGACATATCTCTTTTGCGATGCATCTAGCTCTCATCAATTTCACCTCCGTGGATGCTATCGACAGAAGTGGTCATCCGAAGCTAATAAAGTTGTCAGTTTCTGGATCTAACTCTGACATTTCATATCTCTTGTACTGAACTAAGATGTTGCATGCGTGATATTCCGCTTACTTGTCGGTTTTCATCTATTGATGATATCTGCCTTCTTAGCGACAGGGTGTAAATAATTAGGTTTCACTCGTTGAGTTATATGGAGTGAAAACAAAAATACGACAGGGCACTTACATTACTATGGTGCTATCTGGAGTTGATGGACGTGTTATGTATTCTTGTGTGTGTCAAGAAAATGAAGATAGAACAATAAAGCGAAACAGAGAGGAATTTGTAAAGGGGCCACTTGAAATTATTAAGTAAAACGATGAGTAATAGAAAATAAATACCAATTAAGGATTCGTTCATGGGGGCTGAAGAAAAGAGCGATTAGGTATACATGTACGTGTGCATATCAGGAAGGTAAAGAAATTAAAAAAAAAAAACGGAATTGAGAGGAATCTGAACTCCCACCCCCTCAGCTTTTTGCTGGGGTTTGTGTCACTCTATTTTTAGATTTAAAAGTGTAATTGTGTGCATAGCTCTGTGTAACACTGCGTGCAGTAATGCCACTTTTTGTTTTGGCAACATTGCTGTTTGTCATTGATATTTTGAATATTGAATGTCCCCTGGTAACTTCTACATTACCTATTTTTGAAAAAGAACCACTGGAAATTATTTAATAAAACGATGAGTTGCGGAGACTAAAAACCAAGGAATCATCCATTTAGTGTATAAAACGCGTATGTCTACGAAATGCAAAAAGTGAAACTGTGTTAGGGGGATGGGGCTGAAGATTTTGGTGTGTAAAGGGCTGTCCATTGAATAGTTTTAGATAGAATAGGTATAAATCCTACATTCAGAAGAGCATCTTGCGTGATTTCCTAATCTAATATTAAAGATAGACCTCGGAATATTGAAATAACACAAAAAGTAATTCTTTTATCAATAACATGTTTCAATGAAAAATTATTTGTCAAAGAGAAGATTTCAATTTATTAGCTTTTATTTCTTTTATTTGCCAGCCTTTTAATTTAGTACGAAATATGAGATCGATCACTGTCCGTTACTTCTGCCTTCTCCTCTGTTTGTTAATTGAGATAATCATTGTGCCTTTTATCAAAAGCAAAACAAAAATGATGATTTCCGATAATTTTGCTTTCTAAATTGATATGTTATTTAAATGTCATATAAATAAATATAAATAAATAAGCATGCATTATTCAACAAATAGATATAATATTTCACTTAAGAATAAGCTACAGTCAAATTTGATTTTAACATAAGTAAACGTAGTCATTCAAATCTTTTTTTGTCTGTTGGTGTCATTAATATTAAAGTTTGCCACACGTATTGATACATGTATTGTTATCAAAATAGTCACAGAAAAAAATTGCGCGCTACCCGTTCTCGAAAAATATTAGTAAAGGTTGGAAAATAAAGTGTAACGTTGAGAAGCTTTAACAGATTTCCAGAAACGTAAATAACGCACTATTCAGACTCCTCTATTCTAGATACGATCAGTATCAGAAGCAGCTTTGCTATCTGTATATAGTAGATGATTCTTTTATTTATGGATTTATAATGTAGTTTTTAATAAAATTTCAAGCGTGCAAACCCATAAATCAAATCTTAACGAGAAAAAGAATCATTCAAACTGAAATGTATTGTATCAACAGGAGGTCGTTTTTGATTGAGTAACATCTTTCAATTTTGATATATTTGTAACTTTAATAGAGGTTAACTTTACATATTTTGAAATTAATACTTTTGGAGTTACCGTAAAACTGTTTGAATAGAGTGGCATTATGTATAAATATTTTACGAGGTTTTATAATGTTGCATTTAAAATTTGAGATAACTACTAACGGTTTACGAGTTCCAATCACTTTAAAAGAATGAATATGCACCTGTATTTAGAGAGAAATGTAATTTATCAACGAATATAGATAAATTCAATCACTGTCCTAACAATAAATACCTGAGTAATTCTAAGTAAATATGACCTTGACCTTGTGGGTTTGACCCTAAATCGGTTTCATGGTACAAAATGAGTCATTTGAATCATGACAACGCAGATGCTTTATGGTTGAGAGACATCATTTCAATTAAAATAGATAGACTTTGCATGCTATTATTACTGGTTCTGACAGATTTTATACACTTATACACGTATGGTGACTGTATATTTGTTTGGAATTTATTTCAAATTCAGACCAGGTAGGAAAACATTTTGCAGTTAAATGGCATTTTACATTTTTCTTTTGAAATTTAAACAAGATTGGCAAATATACTAATAAATCTAATTTCTTTTATTACTTTTTGAGACATTATTTTACGTAAATAAAAACCTCTGGAAAAGGATGGATTCATCTTTTTACTGCAATCTTATTTATCATTTTAATTTTGCTGTTATTTTATCACTAATCTATATAAATTGTAGATATGATTTGATTTTAAATTTTCAATGAGATCTGTTATAAATTGTACTGACCCAGCAGGAGACGGAGCATATGCTCGGCATTGAAATAGATGGTTGGCGTGGTAAGAGAGGCAACTCGTACAAAAATTGCCAATCTCTAGCTTATACACCATTATGTGGAATTGTTTACTATGTTCAAGGCTTTATGGCAATTCATTTACGACAACGTGTATTTCATACGGTAGTATTTATTGATACGAGCCGTTGTCTCTTCTTATGAATTCCTTATGTGGAAAAATACTTTATTACTTTCTACGATATATCAAAATATGTAGATGAGGTTTCTGTACAATACTAATGAAACTTTTTCTACTTATACAATGTATTTAGCTTCACTAGATTTTCTTATTAAAAATACATGTATCTATTGTTGAATAAAACTTGACAAAGGGATATCCAGACATGAATTAAAGGAAGAAAAGGTTAAGTATATAAAATACAATGACCTTTGCATTCAATGAACGTTGTTTCAAGAAGAAATATATAAGAATTCGATTACCTAGATAATGTGAGATGCCACGTCTTTATCTATTTTTTTTTACTAATTGAGGTCACCGTAAATAATTAAGTACACAATGCTAAGACTTCGCGTTTTTTTTACCGTTGAAAACATCTGTTGCTACACGTATCTGGTGCTCATGAATTTGACACATTGTTATTTGAATCAGGGATAATTTGTTTTTTGCTCCTACTCTAACTGATCATGCGAATTGTACCTAAAGGTACATATCGTTTCATCACTTTCTCTTTACTCCGAAACATGGGTTATTCAAAAGATAAATGATTTTTTTTCAAACCCGGAAATTTTAAAACAAGAGGGGAATGAATATTTATTTCAACTTTACAGGGATTTAAAAATAGCTGACCTCAGATAGCAATTAAGTAGTCGTAAATTGACTGAGAAATTAAAGGCATTTCATGACAAGTGGGATTTAAAAATACAGTCGAGCCTCATTTATCCGGACGCCATAAATCCAGATGTTTCACCTTCCGGAAGAAATGTCTACGGAACAAAATTTTTAACCTGGATTGATCATTATGATGGGTATTTTTCAGTAATCCGGACACTTCATTTACGGACAGATTGCCATGGAACGATAGTGTCGGGATTCACTGTATATGTGTTTCATATAAATGGACTCCACTGCAGTACGAAGTTGTATTCGAATAAACTAGTCCTTCACAATTATGGTGGAAATAAAAACGAAATTAATATAGAATTAATAGTGAATTCAGAGCGTACCGTGGTTTGGTATAGAATCCCGCACCTCTCAATTCGAAGCCAAACACGCTAGCCACTAGGCCAAGGCGGTCCCATAGCAACTGTAGTATTAGCAATTTTAGCATCAACCAACTACTTTAAGTGCTGCTCCACGTAATATCAAACTAAGGTGGCACATGTCTCTCTTCGATTTTGACGAAACTTCACAAGTGGAGTTTACACCAACACGTGTTCCTATAAATGGTATATACATGTATTTAAATATTTTGTATATGTTACCATGGACTTATATGGGGGAAATCATTTTTAGTTACATTGTTAAAAGCACAGTAAAAATCAGAACAAGAAAATAAGGAGGATTTTTACATATTGTCTTAGATAAAACTACCACTGATAAAAGAGAAAAACAAATACCATGTAGTTTCCTATTTTCAGATTTGCCGCTCTTCAGAAAATAATGATTTTTCTTTGGATTGGTACTTAATACAATAGATAATATTTAGTATGTCATTTGCGTGTGTTATTCTTTCATTTATAAATCCAAACTACAAACAAGAGGCCCAGATGGGCCTATTACGCTCACCTGAGTAATACCAGCATGAACAGGAATTAAAGACATTAGCTAAAAAGTCACAAATGCATTCAGTTTTTCATTCTATGCAGCCCTTCTAAAGAAGGAGTTACTCAAAAGAGGCAACCATTCTGGAGATATTTGACCCCTCCCCTTTTCCATTCCTGGGTGGATCCAACCGAAAAACAACAACATGTGAAGGTGACTATGAGAACTTCAATCCTGCCAATTTTCATCAAAATCCCTGCAGTGTTTTAGAAAAAGAAGCTGAAAATGTCAAAAAATGACAAAGTCGAAAAAAAATGGCAAAAACGCGTCAAAAATTTGATTTCCGAATGGAACCAAAAACAACAACACTTCTTCACACATCCTTCTAGATCACTCAGATCCATTCAGTTTTTCATTCTATGCAGCCGTTCTGAAGAAGAAGTTTCT
>JACSZP010065906.1:0-10277 GCA_016161895.1 Pinna nobilis
CCTACTGTGACACGAGACATTGGTTTAGTTGTATTATTGCCTAAGTCCCACTCAAGAATATTTCACTTATAGGGAGATGTCTTCGTGTACCGGTGTAGGGCGGCAACCTACTGTGACACGAGACCTTGGTTAAGTTGTTGGGTTGTATTATTGTCTAAGCCCCACTCAAGAATATTTCACTAATATGGAGATGTCACCGTGTGCCGGTCAAGGGCGGCAAATTTTGACCGGCAGTTATGGTCATTGAGCTGTGAAAGTTCTTTAACGCATCGACAACTACTGTGACACGAGACCTTGGCTTTGATGTTTGGTTGTACATGTATTTTTATCTAACATCCCACTCAAGAATATTTCACTTATACGGATACGTCAACGTGTATTGGTGAAGGACGACAAATTTTGCTTTTCTCGGCACGTAAGACAATACTGGTACCTACTGTGATACGGAACCTCGGTTTTCGCTGTCTCGTCCGTAGAGACGGACAGCAAACCAAAGCATGGTTCAGATTCCAACCCACACCCTCACGATCAGAAGGCACGCTAACCACTAGATGGCACCACCTTGGTGTTGACTTTCTCGCAGAAACTGTTGGTTTAATGAAGATCACACACACGTTTATTACCTTTAAAGCAGAGCATATGCTACAAAATTTGAAGTTCTTTACTCGCACTAACTCGCGTTTCCGTCCGAGTAAAAGGTAATGGAGATGGATTGTTTGTGGTTTCTTATGTCTGAAAGCTACTCTGAGATCAACTTAGTGGATATATTTGCCGTTTTGAACTCAAAATGGGCATATGTGGAACAACGTCAAGCATTTCGTTGTTCATTGTACAGTATATCTCTGCATTTGTGTTTTTCACATGTAAGCATCCCGATTCCTTCAGGGTTTATTCATATATATATATATATATATATATATTTTTTTTTTTGCTTTATGGCGCACATGTTGTTTAACGTCCCACTAAATAATCGTACCCGAAGTCGGCTGTCCATACTTTTTGGCACTTACGGCTATCAAGCTTTGGCTTTCTTGATCGTGCCTACATCTACTGTGAAAGGAGGACTTTAGTTATATACTGAATCATTCAAAACAGCCACTTCCACCGAAGCTTAAATGCGTGATGAAAACGGTGGGTATGTGTAAATGAAAATGTAATGGCAGTCCAGTAGCCGATGAAATACAAGTGTCATGTTCTAACTTTTGAATTTACCAGGTGGGTGGTCAATACAAAAGTTAGTTGTCATGTTCTAACTTTTGTATTGACCACCCACCTGGTAAATTCAAAAGTTAGAACATGACACAAGACTGGGACATTCGTTTTAGAAGGACAATAATGAATCCAGTTCACACTCTCTCAGTGAAAAATGATCATGTTTTCTCCATCCTTCTAATATGACTGGGTGCCAAGTTGTAAAGCGGGCATAAATGTGTAATGACGGACCAACAGATGAAGTTGTTGTTGCGTTGTTGTTTAACGTCTCACTCAACCAACAGATGAAGTAATCATTTTATAGTATCTGCCACAGTAGTGGCAAAGCCCTAATGAGACAAAATATTCATAAGTTTGTGTCCCTTGTCCTAGTAAAGTAGAAGATGAACTCAAAACAAGGGACTGCACAATACATGTAACACCATTTGTTTTATAATATCTTCCGCAATGCATTTCTTTGCATCTAGATCTTATAATTACTTAGACTAGTACGATTTCTATAGGATGCTTAAACTCCAGTACACCTATGATATTTCATTTAAAGTGTACATAAAGGTCCCACTCTCCTCCTCACACATCAAAAGGCATTCAAGAAAATAACGAACCTTGGAGAAACTTCCTAGACATGAATCTATCCATCTATCCTACTTTTACGTAAAAAAGTGTATAAAAAAGAAAATGAAAAATCTTTCAGAAAAATTCCTTGGTTTTATTGATGTTCAAATTTGCAATAACAAAGATTACGTAACAAAATAAGCCTTCCAAATATACAGAAAGTATTTCCATGTATTACTGGTGGTATTATAGCTCGTGTATAAGATGGCAGAATCAGTTGGTAGCACCTGTGTATACCGGACAGATAATAGGTAAAATGCTCGATTCTTTCATTAATCACTGATATCCCAAATTTACATAAACACAGATACCATTACATAATGCCAAACATGAAGGTCATAAGGTCAAAATTTTGATACAAACAGGAAGACATTGTCATATCAAATACTAAAATGCAATAAGAATATCTTCAGCCTTACCTATAATAAGTTATTGCTATAGTTCAAATTTTGTAGGGAGACCAATAGGACACTTAGGTTAAAATCATGAAATGTTTCATTCTAATGTCCTATATTAAGGAAAGAATTGATCAAGTTGAAGACGGTGTAAATTAATTAAAATAATTTGAATATCACAATCCCGTGAAATATCACAAGATGAGCTTATATATTTTGTTCTTCTATGACAAAGAATTAGAATAAGGGAAAAATTTGTTCCACTAATATTCATACTGGGCAAGAACTTAAAGAATAATAATAACCTATTTGCATAGATCTTTTTAGATGACTTAACTTTTTTATAACCATATAAACAGCTATTATAAATTGAAATACTGGGACGAATCAAGAAAATATAAAATTCTTCCGAAAAATCTTATGATAAAATACATATATACGAAAATACAATTATGTGTATATAAATACAAAGAACAAGATTCTCAATAGCTGAATTCAAATCCTCTTCAAGTCAATAACATCATTCTTTTTATGTCTTGAACATTGTTAATTAACTTGAAAAGTAAAACAGCATGTAGACAAAAGAAAGAGATCATAAGAACAGCTGTAGATTGAAGATACATCTCTTTACCACATGCACAGTACATTTCCATACTAGATCTTGGTTTCTAAATTCCTGTCTGCAACTCTCTCTTTGATGAATGGGTGAAAATATTTACAAATATAAAATTTAAACACAATATAGTCTTGAAAATCCTGAGTTTTTGTTTCCCAGCAAATTGTACAGCTAAATGAAGCATCTGGGTTCCCTAAAAATATATTTTATTATGGTAAATACAATTTGAATATTGCTTCTAGCATATTTGTATGAATGTTGAGATACTCAGATTATTGACATTCAAATTAACGAGGTTTCTTTACTGTATTTCTAATGACAGTCATTTTTTGCCTACTACCACTTTTTTTTTAAATGAAAAAGGTTACTGAATACAAATGCAAGTGTACTATTCCTTTAGACACTAACATATCTGTATTTTCTTATGGAGAGACAAAAAGTTAAAACCCTAATGTAATCAAAGACTGCTAAGCTCATCTCTCTTTGTGTTTATCAGAGATAGCTTTCCTACTTTGACATAACAGAGCACAAGAACAACCACCAATAAAGCAGTTATGTGTTGAAGTCATCTCCAATTAAAGATCTCAGGCAGTTATACTTCAGAGTATCAAGTTATATAGAATGATAAAAATAAAAAGAACATATAAAAGGAAACAAATTAAAAAGAAGTAGAAATGCATAGCTTTAAAAGATTACAAAAGGGTACAATAAAAATTGACAGAGTAGAAAATGATAGATTTTACAAAAACTGGTAAAACTTAACAAATACAACCCGTTATGTAAAGACAAAATACATGTACAATGAACTTTGCTTCAGCAACCACCTATGTGTATGTAAGGACCCTCTTTTTACAAAGCAACATTTTGTAGTCACATAATCTATCATATGTTTACATATTCAAATTGTGACCCACATCCAGATAAAGGCTGGTTTTGGCATATCCTTCAAGGGCGGGGGTCTTGATATTCAGGATTCACTGTACATCTGTTACACTATCTAAGATATAGATCATACAATGGTACGTCTACATCTGTAGTAAAAGCACCTGACAACAGTAAACATACAGAACAATCACAACCTGAACATAATGACAATATCCAATGTCCATGTAGACTTAAATCATAGACAAAACTCACATTATATAAGGGTAAAGTTTTGTCCACCTTGACCAACAAGGAAAGTAAGAAGAAAACATATATCTGATTGATAAGAGTTAGAAAAATTTAAACCTACCATTGGAACAAGGTCAAGATATTTTGCTTTCATACAGAGGTGTGGTCACACGGTGTCCATTTGGGAAATATGAAAGCCCATAACCAAGGTTACAGTTTTTTTTAAGGGTGAGGAAGTAAATCAAAAATCAAGGTCACAACCTCTGACTATAGCAGCATTGTTTTCCTTCAATGCATGAATTATTTTTTCTTCATTATTAGGATACAATAATTAATATAATGAATACATGTATATTGCATTTTCTACATGTAATAAAAGAACCTTAGATATGATGTATATTTTTAAGTCTGCTATAGACCCTATAAACTGATGTAAATTCATTTAGAATAATAACAATTTGGCACAATATAATCACATGAATTAGACAGACCAGTCTGTTCTAATCATTAAAAGCCCCGATTTCCATTCAACCATTCACAAAGTTATTCTAATGTTACAATTCACATGCAGTTCACAGTCTTTTATTGCTATTACAATTACTATGCTTCATAAATGAGATAATGACAGGGATTGGCTGAGAGACATTGTGAGCCTGCTTCATAGATGAAAGAATGACAGGGATTGGTTGAGAGACATTGTGAGCCAGGGTGACAAATCTCATGAGTCTTCCTCTTATATCTCCCCAATACGGAGCCCCTGGGAGATTTTAGAACAGACTTGTTGTTTGTGGAATAAACAACAATGGAAGATTGGCACAAGAGGAGACGATGATGAATTTTCATTTTTAAAGCAGTTATTGTTTATATTGCATGTCTGTGTAATGAACAATTTATTGCTTTTAATGTAGGGAGGCATGTTAATTTGTACACCCACAGTAAGTCATACTTCTCTTGGGCTTTTGCACAGTAAATGTATAGAGGATGCACATACATAGAACAAATTCAATCAAGATTACGATATCTGGCAGTTCACAGATACTTTCTAAACAATTGATCAGCATAAAAATTGATAAATTTTACACTTATCACTGATTTGGATAGTTACAGAATATTAGGAACAAGAAATGACCCTGCATTCCTCCTTGAAAAATCAGAGGACTGGGGCTTGAGAGATGCAATGAAACAAATATTTCCATTCCCAATGCGTATATTTAATTAACCATTTCAACCCCAGGTATCAGGGTGGTATGCTATTTCCTATTGTGTTAAACCAGCTATTTCTATCTGTGGCGTTGAAAGGATTAAGATGTACAACATTGTAGTGTATACCATATATTGCTGTATATAGTATGTCAATATAGTCTTTGGACAAGGTTCCACATTGTTACATGCACTATAAACAAATAAGGATAATACATATCATCAACAGTTGCTCTCCACACTATTTCTCTTTCTTCCATAATTTCTATTTACAGTTGTCTCTTTTACAAATTGCTGATTGGTTGAACTTGCCATGTGACTAGATTGATTCTGATTACTTTCTTCCAAACCTCTACTTGACCCTGATTTCTGTGTTGGTGAATAGTCTGATTTTCTTTTGGCTGCATTCCAACTTGCATTTGAATGTGAAAAATCTGCTAAAACTTTGTCTAAAGTTTGCCTTGCATCTAAACTTCTCCCAAATAAGTTATCTGACTGTTTCTTGCTAAGTTCAGACGAATCTATACTTTTCTTCCTTTCAGTTTCTTGCAGGAAAGGGTTTTCAGTGGCATATTTACCTAGATTTTTGATATTTGCAAACAGACTTTCTGAGGATTGTTTATCTAGATCATCAAATCTTTGAAACAAACTTGGGTTGGTTTCTCCATCTGAGGACATGCGCACTGGGATTTTAGTCAAGCTTCTCCTTGACTCAGATTCTCTGAAATAGTCCTGATCTAATGAATTCAGGCTCCTTCTCATGCCTGATCTTCCAGATCCTGAAACACTTCTGGACTTCACTTCTAGAAACTTAAAGGAGGATAATGATGATGTAGGAGTAGTCAAGGAGAAAGAAAATGGACTAGAAGATTTTTGTTTTGATCCAAAACCGCCATCTGTTCCTTCTGGAGAACTATCTAATAAACTTTCTGAGGACTTTGATCGTCTTGACACACCCCGAGATTGTGGACTCTGTGTTGAATCTACCGATGAAGAAAGACTAGATCTTTTTGAGGCAGAGGAGAACGAGAGTGGCTTAATGTGGCCCTTAGTCTCTCCAGTATCAGAAGTATATCCAGACAAAGGACTGGATGATCTTGTGTCCCTGCTGAGTGAGAAGATGGCGGGAGTACGTATCTCTAGCTTAGGGACTTTGGCAGATACACTGCTGTCACCTGCCATGTTCTTATCCTCATATTCCACTGAGTTCTTGATTGATGTTTCTGATAGGCTTCTTCTTTTTATGCTTAAGGCAGAAATAGGAGTGTTTTCTCTTTGTCCTTCTAAATCTAAAGAATTCCTGAAACAATTGAAAAAAATAATTAAAAACAATTTCTTTACACTAAATACATAATAAAAGCTCATCTTGATGGGTTGATATATAAATATTTTTACTATACTCAATCTTTACACATACTTAAGCAAAATTTGTGCAAGTTTGGTCGCCAAAGATATAGATTTAAAGAAATAAAATTTCTGAACAAGTAGGCATGGGTGCAGCTACTGAAGAAGCAATGGCCTAAGTTCCCTTTCACTTTACAAGGCGAGCTAGAAATGCCTCCTTGTGTCTTAGGTGACACTGTGATTGATAGCTATTAAAGGTCATGATCCATTTCCAACACCAGTATTTGTCCATTTTCCATATTGAATGATAAATAAAAGTAGCGATCAAAGCAGAATACACTGATTGGTATAAAAGTGTATCTGATTTATTCAAATATCTTCATCAGTATAACATACGTTTACACAAGGTTTACAAGTACAGACTGTAAAACTTGCCTTGCATTCCACATTTGTGTACTAATACACTATAAGTGCCGGGGGGAAGTGCTGTTTAACGATAGAAAAGTGACAATATTGAATGTGAATTTACCTATTTCTTGCTCTGGGTGTGAGTTTGGTGGACCCAGTCGACCTTCTACTATGATGATGTCCATTTGACACTGTGGCTTTGGATTTCTCTGCTCTAATTGGTATTTCCAGCTCATTGCTTCCAGAAAATGTGGATAAATATTTGTCTTTTTCTGATAAAAGAAACAAAAAGAACTACTGTACTGTAGTAATATGATATATTCAAGATTAAAAAAATCCCCAATACACCAGGAACAAGAAACTCTATTGCACACAAGGCCATTAATGTGGGTATTAAATAGAAGATTTTGTAAAAAGGAATACAGATATGGGTTATGAAAACCTGAGGACATTACATTATAAAGATATGGACAAGGTAAGGTGATTTTTTCATAGACAAACTAACAAACACACAAGCAGAAGGACAATAAAAAGATAGAATAGGAAATACAGTAGAGTTGGTCTATAACAAATCGGCTTAAAGCGAATTCAGTGCTATAACGAAGAGGAACAAAATCCCGAAAAGAATTACTATTTATCTAAGCATGTACTAAAGTCTGATACTTAAAACGAAGAATGCCTATAACAAAGTCAAAAGTAATTCCCCTTTGATTATGTTATAGACCAACTTCACTGTACTCTTAATAAATATCTGAACGGTGCAACTGTGGGTTAGGATCATATAACTTGAAATTTCTGTTCAGGGAAAACAAAATCATTAACTTTGATGTCTTATACAAACCTTACATGAGTTTTAGTTCTTAATGATGTATTAAGATGGGATACAATGACCTATAACAAGATGACTAGTAATCATTACCTTGACCAGACAGTGGACATCCCGGCACCACGGCTTTCTGCATCAGAACATACAGGGCAGTGTTGGCCACTTTTTGTTGTCCATCAGCGGTGGTCTCCTTCCCAGTTCCCTTTACCACAGACTCTCGCACTGCTGGGGCAATCTTACTATTCCACATATCAGACAGCCACCTAAATCATGTAAAGTTATAGCTATCATTTGGCATAATATGAATCAAACATTTTAAGAAGAATTGTTGTTTTTGTTTAATGTCCAACTCCAAAACCTGTAACTCATATGGTTGCCTCATCAAATGCCAGTGAAAAGCTTTAAATTCTGGCCTGTGCTCAGCAAGGTCATCAAGCACAGTAGGATCTTAATGTGCTGATACCCTCTGTGACACGGGACCTCTGATTTTTCTGTACTAGGAAAATGAAAAGCATTGAGGCTCAAATCCTTCACCAGGTCTGAACACAAGCTCTTCCATATGGATTATATAGCAAGGCATGCAATCCCCTCAATATTTAAGACCGTAGAGTAACGACAGCTCTCTTCCAAATGAATCAATATTTAAATGATTAAAGATTTCTAGTAAGAATTAGCAAAGGAATAAGACTACACAAGACTGAAGTACTAGGTCTCTTAATGATTTCTATTCCAATGCCTCCAACAGAAGTCATCTTTTGAGGGTAGGTAAGGATTGATAAAATTTTCTGTAAAAGTATGTGGACAAACTATGACATCATTCTGTGCAAAGTTAAAAGAAAATTTATGCTCTTGTTTTATCAAATTAGTATTTCACTGATGACTACTTTGATCCAAGTTTGAAGTATTTTAACCATTACCACAGTAATTTAATATCTACAACACCCTGGATCCACCGACTTACTTGTGAACAGCAGAATCATTGTTAGTTTCCAGAGGACAGGATAAAAACTGATACGGTCCAAAAACGACATCTGGCAATCCTAACTTTCCCAGTCCGTCATTTAGACGCTGCCATACACATACAATCCACTCTACAGCACGGAATATGGAGGTGTCAGTAATGGGGAGCAGTCCTTTACAACTATGGATGAATTTGCGTAGAAAATGTCTGGCTAAAAAGTTGCGTATAGGCTCTATATCTATTCGAAAATGAACCCAGCGAAATCTTTGCTGTATTGATAGGTCCAAGCCTGTTGATCTGTAACAGAGAAGAATAACGAATGAATTTTTTAAAAAAATGTTAAGTTAATTAGCTAATTGGACACTTTGCCATATTAAGTAAAATTCATACACCTATTTTCATTCTATAATTGTAGAGTATTATCATTCCATTTTCTTCATGGCTCTCTTTTAAACACCTTCAACTTTTATTGGTCAGTTTCTATTCTGTAGAGAAATCAAATGACTAAAATTTCCCTTTCAAATGCTTTTCTGATAAATTATCATTTTTTACATATACAAAAAAAGAATAGTCCCTCCCCTTTGAATTTGAGAAATTCAATAGAGAATATAATGTTTAACAACATCACAGCAGTCAAACTTACCTGGCTTTGTTCATTGTAGCAATGATGTAGAAACTGTCAACAAAAAAGTACTTCTGCAAACTGTGTCCTGTAAAAATGATATAATGTTAGTTACAAATGTTCTGTTTAATCAATATTTAAAGATCTGTCGTGTAATGTTCAAATGTTATCACAAAATTCAAAGTTTTACAGACAGACAAACCAGACTAAAACCATTAGTCCCTGAATCTTGAACTATAGGGGCAAAAAGATGGAATTTTTCACTATGTTTGATGGTTTGATGAATAAATTTGCAAATGTAAGGCAGTTTTATTCAAATACTAGCTATAAACACTATGACCTGATTTGTGTGTATGTGTTTGTGTACTGTTGATGTGGATAATACCTACCTTCCAAAACAAAAGAGTGATGTTGGCCTCGATGTTCAACAGCATTTAAAAGTTTGCCAAACATTTCTGCCATGTTCACCTTCTCTAAGCCATCAAGTATCAATATTGGAGCTCTGCTATCAGAATCATCATTCTCCTCAGTAACCATACATCCTTCAGAAAAATACAAAAATCAAAATGAACTTCAGATTAAATTCTAATAAGCAGAAGTTCTTTGCCACGTATTTGTAAAAATGTATTAAGTTATAAATAGTATTTTTTTAGAATGTAAGAAAAGAAATGTTACTACATATTATTACAACACAAGTTATGGCAAAATATCTTCAGGTGGCATAGTAAAAATTTACCAATCTTATTTCAATGGACTTTGTCTTCCACTAATATGAAAGTCTAACTAACATGTCACCTCAAGCAGAGATAGGGACCATTGGCAACATCTACTACATTCCAACAACACACATGTTTTGAATTGCATGGGCAAATTCAATATAAATGTAAAGAAGCTGTTTTCACTCAGTTGTTAGCATGCTTGCCTTCATATCATGAAATCATGGGTTAAAATCTGCTGGGTGGAGG
>JACSZP010065909.1:5756-15765 GCA_016161895.1 Pinna nobilis
AATCTTATATCAAGGTCGCATAACACAGGTAGTCCTGTAATGTAGTGGGTCGATAAGAGAGGTTTCTGTATATTTAAAAAAATCAACATCTCCTAATCCAACTGAAATGATAGCAGCAAATTAGTAAATACATGTTTGCCAATTAAATGAGTATTATCCTATTTATGTCTATGTACGTGTTTATGTCTTCTTAGTATCAGCGAGCTGGAAAATGAAATGATATATAGATAACAAGTTTCTTATTTGTCTCAGATTATATATCGAGAGTAATTAAGATTGAAATGAGATGAATGGAATTGTCATAATTTTTTCATCAGCAAGACGCTAGCATCTGGAAACCAACCTACTGACACCATTGTTAAATAATCAATCGGGTCTTAATAAGGTTATACACAAATGAAAGGAAAACTTACAGGGCCATAGTATTGTTTTAAACAAGTATTAGTTAAATGTATATTAAGAAATCAATAATGCATGTGTGGCCAATTGTACAGCTGATCGTTTTATCTTTTCAAGAAAGTTCACCCCGTGGACCCATGGCGGCGGTGACCGGCTACAACTTCCGTGGCACATGATGCCGACTTTGGATTCTCATTAGTCCAGATTCACCAGAAATCTAGACCAGTCTCTGAATGGTATTTGTTATCTTTATAGATCTAGGATAATGGTCAATAAGAGTTCTGTGACCAGTTCGATGACATCCTATCTCACAACCTCCTCACCATTTCATGGGTTTATACTTACAAACACGACGTCTAGACAGTTTCGTATCAATATCCAGCGAGGGTAGTATTTCTATAGACATTATATTCTCATTGTACTCGCTTCCATCTCTCGGCTTTCTCTACAAGACAGATATAATATATCACAATAATACCATGTTCAAGGTTACTTACAGATGTCCCTTTGGCATCTGTCGACAATGTCCTCCTCTGGTAGGTCCCCACCTTGTAGTTCTAACGGAATGTACATAGTTAGATATATTCCTACTAAGGTATGGTACGGTAACTACACGACTTACTACCTGCTATTGATATAATCCTGTTTTCGTATTACGACCGAGTCACTACCGCGGACTCAGATGAGTAACTACATTATGTCCTGAGTTAACTCGCTCAGGGATTCTAACCATTATCGGCTCGTATGTGAGTAATGACATGAATTTTTGTAAAAAATGCACATATACTGATGACAAATCTAGTACTCTATTGTTTCTTATAAAAGATTGAAATTTCTTGCAGTATGGTCGTTTACACTAACACACGTATGACATATTGTAATTACCATACTTTGAACACGCATCTGCAATTTATATATGTAGCAGACCCCTTATATCTGACAGTACGAAATGGATAGATAACTGCAATCTACTTTCCAGTTAAAAGACAAAATCGAGTTTTTTTAAAAAAAAAAAGTTAGAACGACGGCCCAATGTAGTTATTTTCTACTCATTTGCTATCAAAGAATGAACTCTAAAATGTGTCTCGCAGAGTTATGATTTCGAGTCCGTTTCTGGTATACATGTATAGATATTTGATTTGATTTTTGTAAACACGCATTGCCTGAAGTACCCTTTGAACATAATATTGTTTTAAACTCGACTACTTTGACAAAGTCTTGATACAAAGGTTATATACAAAGAGCGAACACATACTGGGTGTATTGGCAATACAAACGTGTTGATAACCCATCAATCAATGCTTTGTGATTTTAATGATGTGTTGTCAATAGCTTTAATCGCTCATAATATCTTTGTTTCTTTCAAATACACATTGACGATATTATAGTGCTGAGTTATTTGTTTAGTCGTTCGGTTAAAATCAGATCAATACAAGAGGCAAACGGATTTTAAAAAAATACGATTATGTAAAGTAAACGTCCGACTGTTTACTTTTCAAATCTGATTTAAAACTTTTTAAAGAGTAGGAGTAGATTAAAGTGTATCCACACACGTTAAGAGCAGTAAGTAGTGCTTGATGTTGTTCTTTTTGTATTGAAATATGCCAAAACCGAGTGCCAAAGTGTCAACTGCACGTTTAGATTCATAGATACAAAAACTTGGGAGTTGTGAGTGCATATGCATGTATAATATAAAACACTGAAATGACTACCGTTAAATGTTACGGTGGGAAAATGTAACATTTATCAAGACGCTTTCTGATTTTCATCTTTATGTCATCTTACTTAGCATATAACATATAAATCTGATTCTGGTTTCTTAAACGTTTGTTAATGGGACAAACAAATAGATTCGTAGAGTAATGTTGGTACAATATTACGTGACAATAATATGAACCTTCATGCAATGACAAAAACAAAAAATTATATACATTGAGTATATTTATCTTGAAAAAAAAACTTTACAGGGGCAACAAGGTACTTGAATTACGGAGTATTATTATGAAGCTTTTAATAATCATGTTGTAAATGAAACAGACTATTCCGTGTTGCTAGCTTAAAATAATTATCGGATATACCGCACCCTAATAGACTGTATGTAGTGTCTAGCCTAAACAACAAAATAATAACAGATAAAGACTTTGCAGGTTATAGAAGAAGAAAAAGGTTAAACGGAAACTTGTTGCAAAGGAAACTGCAAGACGTACATTTATGTCTAAAAATTCACTTTATTCTTTTAAGTCATTTTGCCAAGATTTGCTTCAATCAAATAAAAATACAATGCGTTTAAGTACGTAAGGGGGATAACTCGTGCATTAACAATCCAATTGCAAGTATGCAAGTTCGTAAATTACAGCACGAATTGAAATCAATTATTCAATGTCTTTGGAAAAAGTGTACAAATATCAGTGCTGAAATGTTTTATACCCTAAACCGCTACAATTTATATTTCAATTTCCACCTTTTTGTGCTTCATAGTACATGTATATCGTTTAGTATAGTTTAAAACAGAAGATTATGTTATAAAAGTTCCAGACAATTGGAAATATATATTTATAAAACGTGTTTCATACCAACTGTTAAGCTATTCTTAACACATTGACTTATACTATGGATCACTCCATTTACCTCTTCAAGATAAAGGGCCCACGTTGGAGTGACCGGTCGATAACGAATGCTTACTCCTCCTAGGCACCTGATCCCAACTCCGGTGTGTCCACGGGTCTGTGTTGGCCTAACACTTAATTTTGTAATCCCTACAGGGGTTATAAGATTGTTCACCGATCGTTACCGTGTACCATCTCATATACCACTAATATGGAACTCCGTTATGTTGAAATCCTACTTAATTTGAAATGATTTTGATTCCCCGGCTATTTCGAAAACCCTGTTTATTTGAAAGAATAATCCGTTCCCCGATGGTTTCAATATATCTGGGTTCCACTATATATACAATCTAATGGAAATTCGAAACTTCTCGTGTTGCTGACCAGTAAATTACGAAATTTTTTTTCTCATAACATTTACACTAGTCAAATTAAAATATGGCATCGCTAAACAGACGACCTCACTTAGGAGACGACCTCACTGAGGAGACCCCTAGGTACACTTGTACGTAAGAATCCAACCCATTAATGAGATCACCTCAATAATGAGACTACCCCACTAAGGAGATCACCGGGGTAAAACAGTTAAGAGACCACCTCGCTAATGAAGCTATCCCACTGAAGGAGATCACCGGGGTAAAACAGTTAAGAGACCACCTCGCTAATGAGACCACCTCACTAATGAGACTACCCCACTAAGGAGATCACCGGGGTAAAACAGATAAGAGACCACCTCGCTAATTGGACTACCCCACTAAGGAGATCATCAGGGTAAAACAGTTAAGAGACCACCTCGCTAATGAGACTACACCACTGAAGGAGATCACCGGGGTAAAACAGTTAAGAGACCACCTCGCTAATGAGACCACCTCGCTAATGAAGCTACCCCACTGAAGGAGATCACCGGGGTAAAACAGTTAAGAGACCACCTCACTAATAACTCCTATTTGAGAGCTTTTCTGGGATCTTAACAACGAGGTCCCTCAGTAGTTTAGAATTACCTTCTTGTTGATGTATTTAATGAACAACTGGATATTAATGTTTGGAATTATGTTTAAAAAAACAGAAAAGGAAAAGTGGAGATATGAAGGGGCATTCAAAAGTCGAAAGAAAGACAATACAACGCCAAAAACAAATCAACACTACAAACAGTAATACACACAATGACACATGAAAATAAAATTAGAGTAACACAAACCCATTAAAATATTAGGGTGAGTTCAGGTGCTTCGGAAGGGTAAGCAAGTCCTGTTCCGTGCGCGGCACCCGCCAAGTCACTTAAGTATCGGATCTAGGAATACGCCTAATTTAGTGCATGTATTAGATATACAGATGCATTGTGGACACATCAAATTTTGAATAGAAAGAATAGCAAAGGCAAGTCAGATATCGATAAACCGTTTGGTTTGTTGCATTATCCTTCGTAGTAAACTTTGTCCTATGATTGGCATTTGTGTAATGTATAAAGGAATAAATTACGACATAAATTGATTTTCACAAAGTATCATTATATCTACGCTAAAATTGTTCAGAATATGTCAATGACGGAAACGAATATATCGTCAATTAATATAAACATAAATCTGATCTAATTTAGATTCCAAGTCAGAGAGTTACACTCTACGTGAACTTTCTATAAATTGGTTAAGAAGTTTCAACGTTTTCTCGACATGTTACTTCTTAAATAACACATTTACTCTGAGACAAATATCAATTATAAAATTTTATTTAACAAAATTTCGTGAAAACACTTTCTCGAAAGATATTCTCTGGTTTGCTTTTATTAATTATAAAATTTGATTTTAACAAAATTTCGTGAAAACACTTTCTCGAAAGATATTCTCTGTATTTTTACAAAAAAGATTTTTTGAAAGCATTAATTCCAGAAAAATATGCATGTACATGTAATTGGAAGGAATATGTATAATGCAGTCTAACCTGCCTTAGCGACACACTGATCATGAATTAAAGGAAAACCTGTCTTATGAGACCTAAATGTATGGTCCCAAAATGGCTTTTTCCTACATAAATCACCTGAATTAAGAGACCACCTGTCATATGTGACCCTTTTTTCTCCTTCCCTAGGACGGTCTTTTGAAACAGGTGAGACTGTATCTTAAAACTGAACATGAAGAATAACAGTAAAATATTCCTTATAGATACATGATGTGTAACATTTAGGGTTCACCCTATAGTGAACCAAATGAGCAATTGACTATTTTTTTTTTAAATTGGATAAAAAATTCATTATTGGCTTACGGAGTTTTTTCTATCGCCACATAAAAGGTTCTCTTTTGTATGGTTTCAGATGATCAAATACATGTAAGTAATATAATTTTATGTAGCAAAACAAATCTGATATGGGGAGCTACATCGTAATGGATAGATTATTCAAAATGTATTGGAAATAGCATCCCCAGTAGATAGTGGGTGTCATGTACAATTATCATGCAAATCTCATATACGTGTACATATATTTATAAATACATTGTGTATACCTTTAGTTGGCTAATCACACCAACAATCATGGCTCTTGGTTGGCTAATATGTTTGGCTAACAGAGTCCAGGATGAGCTCTAAACATTCAAAACATATCGTATCAAATTATTGTTCTTATTATATAGTTGTATTTAATCAAATGTCATCTTTTGAAAGTTCGTATCAAATTATTGTTCTTATGAAACAGTTGTATATGTATTAAGTCCAATTTCATTTTTTGAAATGTTATAGTTGTACTATCAATATTACGATATTGGCATTTTCAGGACGGCGTATTAAAATGTTACTAAATTAATGTTTAAAAAAATAGAAGCAGGACTTGAAAAAAAATGAATGCAATAATGAATCATCTTATCAGAACTATATCATATGCTCTATCTCTCTCTCTCATGTGTGAGTGTAAGGTGTATGGAGGAGTTCTGCTACATGTAGAAATTAATAAAAGAATTCAACATTGTACATCATACTAATCATTTATAAGAAATCACTAACAAAACAATGTAAATCAATTTTCATATCGCGGTGGAAAGAGTTTGTTCTTGTTGTAAAAATTTGTACAGTACCGAAGTAAAGTGTATAAAATATGTTTTACCTTTGGCATCTTCTAGGAAGTCCTTGTTGTTGATAATCTCATTCACGATACCGACATCTAAATCCACACCATTGAAACTGACAACTATACAGATTGGTTTAATGTTATTCCGATTTGTAAATCACAATCTGTAAGGCCATGGAGTTGTTGACACACTAAACAATTGCATGGCAGAGTGAGTAGAAATTACATTAATTTTATTGTGTTGACCGACGACAATGTAATTTAAAAACCGTATAGTTGTCTCAGTTTTCAAATCAAAGACATATCAAATGAGATATACATATATAAATTGGAATGAATGACTGATTTTTGGAGATCGATTGTTGAGTTTAACATTGATTTTAATCCAATGAATAAGGAAAACTCGAACATGCAGAGCGAGTCCAAAGGATCAGCATAGGAATAATTTCTTAAGGATATGCAAATTGAATTACACAGGGATTAAATTTTAAGTTATTATATTACAAGATAAAACTTTAAATCATGCATTCTTTTGATATTTCATGGGGAAATACTAGCATATAAATTAACATTCATCGGCACGATGTGGTTAAACCCCGTGTGTTTGTCTAGTTTTTTATTTACTGCAGATAAAGTAAATACTGTCTATCTAAAATCTTAAACTCTTTGAAACCGTAAAAATTGTAGTGTGTGATAAATTGCTATAACACCTTTACATCAAGAGATTTCTGAATAGCATACGGACTGGAATCGATAGATCTTGCAATCGATTGAATTAAAGGATTTGAATTTCCAAAATCCCACGTACGTACCCGGTCGTTGTTCTAATTTGGTGTGAATTACAGGCTGATAATATTTGATAGGGCGCCCATACTAGTAGTATAGACATACATACAAACACCCCGAACTGTGCTATTTCAGAAATATCTGCATTGGTATGTGTTTCAACTACGTAAAAGATATTCTAAACTGTCATATGTATTAGGACTCGGATCTCCGTATATCCCCAGCTACTTCTTCCATGATATTTAAAGGCAATTCATTTAAAATATAAAAATGAAAATTGTTGACCATTGGGTTTAGGGTATAGGGTTTTCATATCTATTACATATATATTGTACTTGGAATGAGAAAAGAAAAATAAACACGAGGAACAACAACAATAACAGCAACAACAAAAACAACCGTAAAAGCAACAAGAAGAACAAGAACAACATTTCTATTTTCGCCACTGTTAATGCTATCGGTGCTAATGCTGCTGCTGATGCTGATGATGATGGGGACATCGATAAACGACGATAGATGTCGGTCATGAGGGATATTAATGATAGTCCTGAATAAAGACAATTTGGAGACACGTTGTACGGTGAAATTTGTCTTAAAAATTATGTATGTCAATTACAGATTTTTTGCGGACAGCTTTGTGTCTACGGCGCTTTTGTAAAGTTTTACCTGAACAAAAAATATATCGCCATTTAAACACATACGATGTATTTCATACGATGTATTTCAGCCGGGGATCTTTCCATTTGGTTAATTACAATTGAGTGGCCAAAGTTCTGCTAAATTAGATACACACCACATATTTCTGGCTTTTATAANNTACTATACTATACTATACTATACTATACTATACTATACTTCCTCCGATCAACAAATAGGTTGAAAGTTCTTCTACATATACGCATACTTTATCAATATACTAATCAATCTTACGATCTAAGAAGCTTAACTGTAATATTACGAATAGATACATTAGATAGCGTCACAAATATAACGGTAAACGGGCTAGGCATTCAAAATGTTTGCTTTTAATTATTTCCATTGGATTTCTGATTCCTTTAAAAGAAAAGGAAGGTAACGCAGTTGTTGACTTAATTTTTTTTTTGTATAGGCCTATTGTGATACGAAATTAAAGTCGAGGTTTTTTCTTTTCCCGTATCAATTCATTTTGTCTTACAGGCCTAGTGTGGTTATTGTTTATCTTTTTTATGTACATTAAATTTTATCCAGTTCCTATTTCTTTTTACACAAGATCTCGCATTAAGGGGGATATTAAGATTTCAACTGTTAACTGTGTTGAGTCATTGCAGCGATAGGCATATCTATATTTAGTTGTCGCGCTTGAAGCAGGGTTTGCTTACCCTTCCGAGCACCTGAACTCATTCCTAGTTTTAGTGGAATTTGTGTTATTCTGTTTTCAGTATATGTGTTGTTATGTGGATTATTTGTAATATTGTCTCTCCCCCTCTCTCGCATTGGTCGTTGTTTTGTCTGTTGTTCGATTAATGATTTTGAATCCCCCTTGTTTTCTTCAACCACCCCCCCTTTTTTTTTTACTCAAAGTAGACCATTGCAACAATCGGGCGATTCTAATACATGTATACATATGATGAGGACTGGTAAAAATAAATTATTTGTTTTCTCGGAATATGTATCGGTGAATACGTGCCCCAAAATTAAAATTATAGATGACACTAATATATTATTCTAAAAATATCTTTTGGACAAAATGTACATCTAGATCTAGTACGTTTTAAAAAAGAGACACTAGTAACGATAACGTGCGTGGCGTAATTTTGTGGAATCAGGATGTAAACATTATTTATGATTTTACTTAACATGTCGCACAAACCGTCTTTTTATATACATGTTCCTTTAAATCATTTTATCATGATACAAAAGATTGTATGTATGATATGTTTTACTGTCGATTCCCTTGTCGCATCGTGCCTCAAAGTAAGGGTTGAGAATGTGCGGACTCGGACTTCCCATTTTATTAAAACCACATCTTGTTTATTTACTTCCGGTCGATGCACACGTGGTTTTCAGTTATTTGGAAAAGCAGCTGGTTTCGACGATAATTCGACTTAAAACTCTAAGAGGAAGAATATACTTACTTTAAAATTAATTTGTAAGTCCCTGCCTACGGCACTGTGCACTCCCAGACTCGAAGAGCAGTGTCAGTGTTACAACATTGGCTTTTTGTTTGTACTTGAAGATCTATACTCTGTTTTTTTAAACGACAATTATAAAAGTCGTTGTATTTCAAAATTCTGCGAACATTATTTCATCAACTGCACTAGACAGTCAGCGGAGCCTAGAGACAAAGCTATTTAAAAGCTGATTGGGGTATTTGACGTGTTTTTCGAGGAGATTTACATCGTTATGTGCTCTATCCGTGAGCAGTTTTGGCGAAACAGAGTATATATACTCTGTTTCGCCAGAACTGTTGAAGGATAGAGCACATAACAGTGTAAATCTCCACGAAAAACACGTCAAATACCCCAAACAGCAATAGCTCTTTCGCTAGGCTCCGCTGACTGTCTAGTGCGGTTGATGAAATAATATTTGCAGAATTTTGAAATACAACGACTTTAATAACTGTCGTTTAAAAAAACAGAGCATAGTACTCCCTGATATTTTCAGGTTTCAATAGTTATAAAAAAAAAAAGGTTAAAGCTGTAATGAAGAAGTTATTTTATTACAGTACACTACAGAGTTCGAAGATTTGTCTTTAGTACACAACATGACACTTCCTTAATTTCATTTGTTTACATAAACAATGGGCACTAGGCTACTAAAAGCACAGACAGTCTACGGTAGGCCTATGCGGTTTGACATCTTTTTTTCATGCCAGTTTGACAATGAAACTCGCGTGCCCTTGACTCTTAATGAGTGATGGAATGGTGTTGTTCTGTTGACAATAGATACAGTGGAATCTTACTGAAAGGTCGTCTCACTATTGACACTACCCTGTAATCAGACCAATGGTTTTAAATAACACTAAAATCCAGCCTGTCTACCACTCCTTAGGACAATGTCAGTCTCAATCAGGAGACCCCCTCACTTTTGTAATTAGACCAATTAACTGCGAGGTCCTGCTGTATGCATGTAATTCCTCATCAGCATTAGGCCAACCAGACCATATCACCCTTTGGGCCAGTGA
>JACSZP010065916.1:0-10427 GCA_016161895.1 Pinna nobilis
TGTTTATTTAGTAATCAAAGGGGACGACAGTGGTATATTAGTACAGAATATTTACTGAAATGAACAGTGTCCGAGAATTGGGGTGAACAATAGGGTTTTGGGCAGTGCAACTTCGTTCAGCTGGATAGTAATCGTATTTTTGAAAACTCGAAGTCTCGAAAACTCGAAGTTTATAAGCGGTCCCCAGCACTTCGAGTTATCGAGATTCAACTGTAATTTGGTAAAGCCTTGAAAGTGTCGGCTCATTTTGTCTTCAGAAAAGCATCCTGTTGGATATGATAAGAGTTGAGGGGTTTATATCAATGAAATGAAAATATCTAGTTATTTACAGTCCCACCATGGTTATGTGGGTATGTTCATTCTGTGCAGTTATAAATTATTACATATATTTTGTGACCTGAATAAAATGTAGGAATGCTGGAGAAGGCATACCTGGGAGATGTTGTACCCAGTAGAAGTCATACCCAAAAATGGATTACCATGGGTACATTGTAGTGTGTATGCGTCAGTTCTCTTGAGAAGTCATGAAATGTTCACCGATAACATGGTTGAAGCATAATTGCTTTCAAATGATAGTTTCTCATTAATACTCATATACACATGTACATGTAAGCAGGATATATAAATACTGTTTAAATATATAACACTTTGATGATGTCCTGTAAGTGCACATGCACTGCAATGAGAATAATAAAGCACAAAGAAATGACTCGTCTTGATCTTGAAGTTTGATAAAAATGCAAGAGTAGTGTGACTATATTTTCTACCATCACTATGCCAGTAGCTCAAGTTATAGTGGCAGATTACCCTCCCCCCTTCACAAGTTTTTTATAACATGTATAAATAATAGTAAGTTATCACATAAAGTACAGAAGGGCTTGATTGAAAAATGTGTTTTTTATATTGATGAGTTAAGATTTTGATAGCAAAGGGATTTTAGAAGATACAGGTAAATAGAGGTCCACTTATTGAAAACATTCAACATTGAGAGATCAGAGAGAAAGGTGGGAGAAGGTCATGTCATGGTGGGATCTCTTGTTTAAGGTACAGAAGGCCTTGATACAGAAAAAATCATGGTATTTGTGGGAAAAGTCAGATTTTGAAATTGAAGTAGGGGGTCCAATTATTGACTGCACTGAAATGAAAGAGGGGAAAGAACAGTCTTTTATACATGTACATGTAAGTCTATTAAAGATCCGAGGATTGTGTCAAGGTCCTTCTAGTATATCTTGTTTATCAGAGTATCACCAAAGGATACATTATTTCCATTTTTTTTCAGAATCCTGCGAAAAGCATACCTTTGTCCAATGCAGAAATCTCAGAAACTGCTATTGATAAAAAAGAACATGCATTCCGAATAAAACCCAAAGACAACAAACGGACATTCTATATGCAGGCAGAGAATGAGAACACTCAGAATGATTGGATGCAGGCTATTTGTTTCGCAAAAGCAGCAGGGCGACATGGTGATATTTCACAGACTTGTGTTGTCCAGTAGGAGATACATGTGTATAAAACCCTGGAAAATCACAATGTAAAATCATGTAAGAAGCTGACACAAACTGAGTCCACAGAATGTTTACTGTGATATGTTTACTTTGTTCGTATGAAATGTTTATATTGAACATAAAACAGCTTTTAATTTTTCTGTAAATAGTTCTGTTTTAATCTCAGTAGATTAACAGTTTTTGAATTTGTCGTTGCAAAGTGAACTTTTGATTCTTTGCAAATGACAGATGTATGACTTTGGCACTGTGCTGTCTTTCTTTTATGTTTTTGGATGGATTGCACATTATTTATGATCCTATGAGACATTCCATTGAAAAGGTCATACCGGTATGTCAAGTACATATACATTTTGTATCTGTATTTGATTGAATTTGAATGTCATAAATCTAAGAAAAGATGTTCATTGGGATAATTATTTAATCTTATCCATCATGTCTTGTTAAAAAATTGCTTTCGTATATTAACTACATGTTCATTTTTCAAACATTTATATAATATACAGATTATACTCGGAGTTTTAAAAAGATTTAATAACATCAAAATTATTCATTGTCTGTGTCTAGAAATTCTTGCGTTGTTCATTTTTCAGTCTGAATTTCTTTTTTGTTAGATTTTCTAGCATATACTATATGTGTCCTAATTGTGGCATTTTTGTGGGTTTGTAGTGTATCATTAGACTGAATAACTGAAGGTGGACATGCAGATCACATCTTGTCTGTTTTCTACAATGTATTGTCCATGTTCCATCCTCTGCCATTTATCCTTCTTGTTAGAGCTATTTCACAGAAAGCAATGTGAGGTTTAGTCTTTCTTTAACTTCATATGGATGTTCCTCCTTGGTCTGTATATTCTTCATTCTGCATTTTAGCACTACCTTACCTGGCAGCCCGATCAGTATAAAAGTCTACCAAAGTGTTTAGGGTAGATTTTGAAAGATAAAGTGTGTTATGGCTATTTTTTCTTTAAGTATTTCTCCCAAAATCTGTCTCAAGCTAACCATAGGTGTTTCTCTTTTTATTGCATGCTTCATAAAAGCTGAGGAACTTAACAGAGTCTGAATTAATCTCTTTGTAATTGTGTATCTAGAATTTACTAATTTGGCCTAAGTTTTTTTGTTTTGTTTTTTGTTGTTGTGTTTTTTCAGATGAAAATTTAACTATCAGGTTTGTTTAATGTATGGCTTTTTTGTCACATTAATGCATTTGTTTTACCTATAGCAGTGCTGTTTGGACCAATGTGTATGCCAACCAACATACTTATTTCATAGTCATTTTTTGTTGCATTAATTTTTGTAGATTATAAGGTTGTTTAAATGTATCAGCTTCTGAGAAATATTTTTGTAAGTAAACAACATGGCCTTTGTAAACATTTCAAAGATGATCTTTAAATATCAGTATTTTGATCTCTTTAGTTTCCTGTCCTTATGAACATCTATCCATCCATGGCTACTTCATACTTATGCACCTGTGCTGAGTCTATTTTCTTAGAGTTGGGTGTTAGGAACTCTGGTTTTACACATAAATGTAATTGATTACTTTTGCTACTGTGAACTGTCTGCTACTGTGAAATGTCCAGCTTTACACTGGACCTTTGTGAGTGTCATCAGTATATCCCATCCTTTGGATACATCAGTGAAAATGGACGTACAATATAAAGCATTGTCCCTCACTGCACAATATCATGTTTAAAGTGCTGGAAACAAATCTTCTTGTATCAATTTAATGCAGATACAATATAAATGAAATAATTTTTAATTTTGATGTAATGTGTTACATGGATCTTACAGACATATATTAGTGACAAGTACAGCAGACATATACAAAGGACAGGTGTCATTCCTACAGACAGAAAAAATGGCACATCATAACTACTGGAGACAGTTACAAGCCATCACTACTGCAGACAGATATATAACATGTTGCTGCTGTTTTTCTAGTGATTTTAATGACTAACTCAGGAATCATTTACTGCTTGGTACTTTGAACAGTGAGGGTATTTCAATGTGCCAGCTTCTACTGTAACATGTAATTTTGTTTTTACTGTCTCATCAAAAGGACAGGGAAAGCTAGCGGCCTCCTCCATGAGATTCAGTTATTTTGCTATTTCTGAGGAGGCACTGAAGGGAAACTTCTCAGATGTTACATTGAGGTTCCCCTTGAGGTCTTCTATTTCAATAAAACAAAAAAAACCCAAAACTGGCAATTATCTTCACTATTGCTACAGAACTACAAAGGAGCTGCTTCAATACCCCCCTCCACCCAAGCTCATTATTTTTGTATTGTGCATTTTAGAATGGGAGGCAAAACATTTACATTTAGCGTATTAGGTAGATCTAAATTCTAACACTGATGTCAAGGGGACACTAAAGGAAAACTTTTAGTCTCTGGTTGTTCATTCTGCATTTTACTCGGGAAACATGGGAACAATGAATTTTTTAAAACCATTATACATGTATGTTGTTTCAATTGCTTAGGTGACAAGATATATTTCGTAGGTGTATTTTTTATCGCAGATGTAGTGCAGGGTTTATGTTGCAACACGTCAGAGAACAGAGTCTGTACATAAGAATATCCAGGGTTAGAACTTCTCTTGACATCATATCAATGCATTGTTTATATAATACATGTACTATATCATAGATGTAGATAGGTTAAAGGATTTTTATTTTTCATCTATTCCAGAATCATTTAAGGGGTAAATAAATTGCTATGAATATGTCAACAGAGATATATATTCTGCTGCATGTTAGTGACAGAGTAGGCCTATATATTATTTATTTGTTGTGTTAGAGTGGTATGATCATTGTGTGTTACAGTTTTTTTGATTGGCTTCAGAATGACTCCCTCTTTTAGGCCATTCCAACATGTACTTCTGTTTAGTGTCTACTCATATCAGAAAAAATATACCTACCTATTTGCTAAAACAAAACTTCTTGTTTAAAAATATACATGTATAACAAAGTATGTTTGAAATACAAAATGTAAATCAAACACAAAATTAAAACATCAATGTAATAAAAAAAAAGTATGTCTAAAACAAAACGTTTTATTGCTATAATAGTAATATCAGTCATGAAGAATCATTATTAGGTTTGGAGACCAGAGTAATTTTGTCATTATTATCTTATAAGTCATGGAGTACATTCCCTATTTCCTTATAGTTTACAGCTGATACATGTAAAGTGAACAGATTTATGTTTCTGATCTGTCATTATGGATATAATACTTTAAATTTCAATACGCACAAATTAAGTGTTGTTTTTATTCTGTTTAGGTACTGAAAACCAATGTACAGTCTGACACTGAACATAAATATTTGTTGAAATAGGTGTTTGAATTATATAATATACTGTGTAAGACTGATGCCAGCGTTCTTATTGTGTGTGAATGGTGCTAGTGTACATATTGTGTAAGACTGATACCAGAGTTTCTACTATGTTTCAATGGTTCCAGCGTTTAGACTGTTTGACTGTTTCTGGTGTACATACCATGTAAGAGTGACACCAGCATTTCTGTTGTGCTTGAACGGTTCTACTGTTTATAGTGTAAATGAGTGGTTCGAGTGTATGTGCTCCATTTGAATGTGTTTTTACTGTGCTATAAGGCTTCTGGTGTTTATACTTTGTTTGAATTGTTTAAGTATTTTACTGTGCTTAAATGGTTCTAGTGTTTATACTTTGTTTCAGTTATCCCAGTGTTTATATTGTGTTTGAATGGTTCAGGTGTTTTTAACATGCTTTAGTGATTCCTCTGTATGTAGCATGTGAATTGTTCCTGTGTTTCTTCTTTACTTGAATGGTTCCAGAGTACATGTGTATTAGACTATATAGTTCATTCATATATTCATAGTATGAATGCATGTTTCAAGGGTACATGTATGAGCTGTGTTTAAGTGGTCTCAGTGTTTATAACACTTTTATTGTATCAGTGTATATTAAGTATTTAAATGGTTTAAATGTTTGTACTGTAATTGTGAAAGGTTTATTTGTTTGTACTGTTTGAATGATGCTATAGTTTCTACTCTGTGTGAATGGTTGTACTGTTTATATTATGTGTGAATAGTTCTACTGTTTATACTATGTGTGAATGGTTCAACTGTTTATACTATGTGTGAATGGTTCTACTGTTTATATTATGTGTGAATGGTTCTACTGTTTATACTATGTGTGAATGGTTCTACTGTTTATACTGTGTGAATGGTTCTACTGTTTATACTATGTGTGAATGGTTCAACTGTTTATACTATGTGTGAATGGTTGTACTGTCTATACTATGTGTGAATGGTTCTACTGTTTATACTATGTGTGAATGGTTCTACTGTTTATATTATGTGTGAATGGTTCTACTGTTTATACTATGTGTGAATGGTTCTACTGTTTATATTATGTGTGAATGGTTGTACTGATTATACTATGTGTGAATGGTTCTACTGTTTATACTATGTGTGAATGGTTCTACTGTTTATACTATGTGTGAATGGTTCTACTGTTTATACTATGTGTGAATGGTACTACTGTTTATATTTTGTTTCAATGGTTGTACTGTTTATACTATAAGTGAATGGTTTTACTGTTTACACTATGTGTGAATGGTTCTACTGTTTATATTATGTGTGAATGATTGTACTGTTTATACTATATGTGAATGGTTCTACTGTTTATACTATGTGTGAATGGTTCTACTGTTTAAACTATGTGTGAAAAATTGTACTGTTTATACTATGTGTGAATGGTTCTACTGTTAATACTACATGTGGATGGCTCCTGTGTTTTTACTGTATCTGAATAGCTCCAGTTTATGGAATGTGTCTGAATGGTTTACAATGTGTTTGAATAGTTTCAGCATATCTACTTTATATGAGTAGACACTGGCTTATTGTATGTTTCAATGGCTCTGGTGTCTTTGCTATTTTCAAATAGGAATAGTGCCTGTTTCAGTGTTTTGTACTGTGATGGAAAAGTCCTTGTGTATGTATCCATACTGTACATAGTATGCAGATTCATTGTACTGTTGTCTGGTCTACTGTGGATTTCATATCAGTGCACATAATCAGCCTTATCAACTGGAAGATATTTTTCTTTTCTGNNAAACAAATTATCATGTGATCCTTTGTTAAGTAACAGAAATGATAAAGAATGCATTTTAGGAGTTAAGTATACCACCATCTACAAAGCAACATTACTTTTTCTAGAGCAGAGTGGTTTTTTTCAAAGAAACAGGGTTTTCAAAAGTAACTACTGGGTAGGTTAAAATAGTATTTCAGTAATTTAGCAGGGATATTTGAATCATTGAAAATTAAACAGGTTTTCAATATATCAGGGTGCTATGTCAGTGGGTTCTTCTATAAATTATTTACCTAATAACCTTGACCTTGATGGTTCAACTACTTTCCAAAAACAAACTTTGTTGATGCAAAGGGTCATTTTTATTTCACAAGCACATCTTACTACATGTATATTTGTTTCTTGTACTATAAATCGCTTTACATTTTACACATATAATACTTTTCTTATTTACATTTAGAATATGTAAGTCAGAAATACAGCTGAGTCTGTCCAAATTGGAATCTTGTGAAATGGGGCATATCTGATATAATGTAATATTTTCCAACTATTTTAGTCTACACCAACCACCCTTAAACCAGGACACTGTTCAGGGAAATTTGAATTATTTATGTTATATTAATTAACTTCAATATAAATTGATTATTTACACGTACCGTATGTAGTACTTTTTATACATATTTAGAGAATATAAGTTGGAAACAGCTGAAACTATCTAAATTGGATACCATCAGAATCTGAATATTGTGGAAATTGGACATACATGTATCTGATATTTTCTAATATTTTCCTACTACATGTATTTTAGTCTGCAAGAAAACAGGATCTTTGATCATATATTTGAGAAATCACAAACTAGAAAACAGACAATATTCATAAACCACATGAGAATAGCCATATTTTTAAACCTGCCCAAACCAGATAGGTGTTAAGACCAATGATTGTCCAGTTTAAAGCATTTTATAAAAGCTGTATTTAGAATTGATCTGAATTATCAAATATGGCAGGACAAATACATTTATTATGTAAATACATGCTCTTTGTTGGTAATGCATATTTGAGGATGTACATGTATTTTATTAGAAATTGTTTGGGGTATTTATAGATTGTTATGTTCAAGTTTTCTTGATAGCAGGGCAAATGTTCAATATTGACAAGTGCTAGAGACACAACTGTTTCCTATTTGTGTAGTTCTGTGATACCATATGTTAAAAAATTTGTGTTTTTGTGTATATATCTATATATGTATTTTAAAATTAGCAAATGTTCATATTGAATTTTAAATGTCAGTATCTTTAAGTAGTTTAACAAATTTATTACTTATTCTATTGCATTTGTACATAATTCATCTATGTTATGAAATAAAGCTTAAACAAGATCTTTAATCGAATCTTCTTTTTTTTTTATTTCAAACTTGGGTCATTTCAGACTTTATTGCACTAAATCTCAATACCATACATTGCAGGACTTTGCTATTCACCTTTTTTTGACTGTTAATACATGTAGATGGACACTATACTCTCATTGCTTTTTGTAAACCCTAGTGATAGGAAGGGCAATATTTAGCCTTCAAAAGAGCACAAAGCATAATCCATACCTAAACAGAACTTATTGAAAGGTTAAGCTACAACCTTGATCCACCGGCTGATTGGAGGGCAATATTTACCTTCTATCACCTCAACACTCTGAGAACATGATCCTCATCTAAGAAGTCATTAAAAAGTTAAGCTAGCAGCTTGATCCAGTGATAGAATCTTTCACTTGTATGGAACGCTCACTGCATGTCGGTAGGCAAAAAAAGGCTACCTGCTGTGTCATGCATCCATTTGTTAACTTCTCATATTTTCGACTTCTTCTCAAGAACAACCAGTCAGATTTTAACCAAACTTGGTAGTTAGTAACCTTGTATGAAGCTGAAAACAAAAAGGGGCTCGCTCCCTAAGAGGGCCCCAAAAGGGGAAAATGTGTGGTATACTTGGTACATCTCCTTTTTATGAATCATTTATAAAATTTCTTTCAAATTTAGTCTACTTAATTGTTAAATCAATTGCAATATCTACAAAGTTTGTAAATGAAAATCAAATTTGCCCATATACATGTATGTGCCACTATAGGGCACTTTAAGTGTCATGGGGGTATTTCTTTATGGAATTTCTGTATATTTAGTTACTATGAAAGAATTGTAGCCAGTGATGAGTTCTACCATCCTATAGATTTTCAATGTTATAGGGTCAAAGGTCAAGGTCAAAGAGCAATTTGAAATTTCAGAATATTAGGTATAGCCAAGTATCTAAAAAAAACTATAGGATTTTCAATATATGGCTATGTTGCATAATTATAGAGAGGGATGAGCTCTAACATTTTGAAAGGTTTTGAGGTTATGGGGTCAAAGGTCAATGTCACAGAGCAATTTGAATTTTTTAAAGCCAAATATCTCAGAAAGTATTGGATTTTCAATGTATTGTTACATTGCATAATTGTAGAGAGTTATGTGTTTTAACAGTTTGGAAAGTTTCAATGTCATGGGGTCAAGTTTCAAGGTTACAGAACAATTTGAAAGGTTTGAGACCAAATGTCTAAGACAGTATAGAAATTTTAATATATGGAAACATTGCATAATTGTAGAGAGTGATGTGTTCTAACATTTTGGAAAGTGTAAAGGTCATGGGGTTAAAAGTCAACGTTGCAGAGCAGTTTGAAATTTCCGAAGCCAAATACATGTACTTCAGAAATTGGGATTTTCAATATACATGTATGATTACATTTCATAATTGTGGAGAGTGAGTGTTCTACATACCATCGTGGAAGATATCAAGGTCAATGGGTCAAAGGTTAAGGTTGCAGCGCAGGGCAGTTTGAAATTTTCGAAACAAAATATCTCAGCAACTATGGGATTTTCAATATATCACTACCCTGCATAACTGTACAGTGACGACGTAGCTCTGATTTTGCGGAAAGTTTCAAGGTCATGGGATCGGTGGTCAAGATCACAGAGCATTTTGAACTATTCGAAGCAAAATGTCTAATAATTAATTGGATTTTCATTGTATGATTGCATTGTTGTGGTGAACAATCCGGACCCCCCCCCCCTGAGATTTGTCAGAGGTGGGGTCCAATGGTCATGGACCCCACCTCTGGCAAATCTCATTCTCATGATATATTGAAAAATTTTCGGCTCGCTTCGCTCGCCAGTCAGTCATTTCTTTATAGGCCTACTTTAAGTTGTATAGTTGTACCAGTAATTGAACAATTAATTCTCCCAACACACGGAGTTACGATTACCTGAATTTCAAATAGCCCTGTATTGTCTATGGATTAGAATGGAATTTGTTTGAGTTTGTATGCACTGGTGAAACAATAGGAGAAATGCGCAAACTGGTAAATATGGCCATTGGTCAGGTATAAAAACAATGCTTATGACATCGTTTATCAACATTTCAGTCATCATTCCATCATCTGCATGACATACACGAGTTTGTATCATTTATGCATTATCTGAACTCACAGAAGGGGTCTGATGATAATTTTTAGATTTGTTTGTTTGTTTGTTGTTTTGTTGTTGTTTAACGTCCCACTCAGGAATATTTCACTCATATGGAGACGTCACCGTGTGCCGATGAAGGGCGACAAACTTTGCCTGTGCTCGGCACTTATGGCCGTAGAGCAGGGAGGGTTCTTAAACGTGCCAACACCTTCTGTGACACGGGACCTCGGTTTTTACTGTCTCATCAGAAAGACAGGGACGGCCAACCGCGGAGTGGCGCCGCGGGAACCGAACCCCGGACACTTCGACTCGAAGTCGAACAAGCTAACAACTCGGCCACGGAGGCCCCTGGTGACTAACTAAGATATCCTT
>JACSZP010065947.1:0-19166 GCA_016161895.1 Pinna nobilis
AACGGCAGATGTGTATCATCGGTTGGTAAGTAACATATTATTCAAGATAATCTTCAGAAAGTTTTACGGGCGCCACATTGACCCGGTTAATCGTTATTATTTATCAGTCAACCAGATAATGAGGGATAAGTTCCCATAGTCGTACACTTTACCCCGCCCGTCCTTTTCTCGTTTGCGACTATCACCAAAGAGACTTATCTCCTGATTTAAAACATATATGACACAACTGATGCCGTGCCGGAAGCATGAATTGCTTATCGTTCAGGAACACCTGAACTCACTCAATTTTAAGTGGGGTTCGGGTTTCTTCTATTTTTAGTTACATGTATAGTCGTGTGGATTGCTGTTTGTAATGTTCTCTCTTTTTGTTTTTGGCAATATTTCTGTCTTATCATGAATTTTCAATGTCCCTCCGTATTTTCAAATATCCCTTTTTCATCATTTAATGATGTTGCATTGCTATCCATCACCCCACTCAAGAATATTTCATTTATATGAAAGCACAGTTTTCAAAGTTGGCCTATGCTTGACACTGACAAACTATCGTTCTATGAGGAGTATTTAACGTGAAGACACCTACTACTTCACCGAACATTGTTAAACTACCTCATCTGGAGGACAGGAAAAGCCAGTATCTTCCGATATTTGAAACCACAAACCGTCGATCCGAAGACGAGGTCTAATGAGAAACCATGACGGTTCTCTCATATTTTGTAATTTATTAACTGCTGTTGAACTGTAGAATGTTTTCCCCTCTGAATGATACTTTCATTTCCAAAATAAACTATTGTCGGTCAAAAGAACAACAGCATGTATATTCTATATTCAGATCTCATCAATTGAAAAGATATATGTATTTTGGTGCATTCGATCAGTCTGACAAGAGCAACTTGATTATTTACTTTAGAAGTAATACTAATTAAGTAGAACTCCATTTATCTCATTTACTAACCAGTTAGTTGGTTGTATTGTTGTTTAGCGTCCCTCTCAAGAATATTTCACTTATATGGAGACGTTACTATACAGTACAATATACAGTTAATGATTAGGTTTAAGGACAACCTATTATATGCTGTTCGAAACTGTGGTTTTTAGCTGTTCACTTATAACTCACAAAACTTTCTGTCTCGACCGTGTGATGGTCACTGCTTTCTATACTTTGGGCTAGAATCTCGTAATCCGAATCTAAATTCCAAAACAAAATGTCGCATGCGCCAACGTTGAAGTGCGTACCTTACTCCATATACATCAACAGTCCCTCTCGCGCTTTATAACAAATTGAAAGTAGCCGGGGTGATATCATGAGAATTATCACTTGTACCAAGAATCAAGTGTGTATTCCATACGTCATCAGACGCGAGGGAGCGACATAGTGCGTCAAGACGCACATGTATGTTGACCTTTGGTCTAAATTAATATCGATTTAGCACTTATATCTAATAGTGAATGGTAAAATGCAAAATAAGATTACAATATGACTGTTTTGCATCCCTCTGAAAACATTGTCGACCTCGGACTCAACTCGGTCAACAATACCTTGAAAATATACAATATCATCCTCTTAAGCGTAATACATGTCTTCCCCAAGAAAATGTTAACTTGATACACTCGCCATGTATTTCTCTCTGCGACAAAATACCGCTTAACAGCGCACGGTAGCAAAGTGTAATGTTTGATTGACCAAACAGCACTTTCAATACTGGTGTTTTAATTTCTAGAGTTAAATACTAGTATTTCTATTGAAACTATAGCATATGGGTAAAATTATATGATATAAGATTGCCGCGTTTGGCTGTGCCTGTCTTTCGGATAGACGGTAAAAACCGAGGTCCTCTGTCTAAGTAAGTGTCAGCACGTTAAATAATCCTACATACATGTGTCTAGCATATGACAATTTTTTCTCCCATCGTTCGCAGATTTACCTCCCGTTTACACGGGGCAAGATTTCCTTGTCAACCCCTAGGGTGTTGACAAGCTACACGCGCTACTCCGGAAGTGTAACGTCACAATTTCCTTGAATCACACTCGGTCGCTTCAATCATACATGTAAATGAAACAACGGTAATTTAATACAAATATTCAAAGTTGACGACACTAATTTGAATTAAATTTAATCATAAATATAAGTTGAATTTATTTATTATACTCCAATTTAATGGACTATTTTTGTGTGTGAAAGCATAAGAAAGAAAAATAGGCCATCGATGAGGCTCACTTGCATGTCTTGACTGTATTCTTACGCGATTCAACTATTGATCACTGTTTCTTTTTTTCGAGCGGTAGAAATGTATATTAAATGATGGGAGAAAAATAACCATCCCCTCCCTTAAGAGTATGACAGATGACTCTCCGTCCTCGGGGTAAGATTCTTGAAAATCAAACCCTCGGCAAGCATCGGTTTTGATATTCAAGAATTTCACCCCTCGGACAGAGATTTATCTGTCATACCCTCAAGCTAGGGGAAGATTCTATAAGTCACCCTTAACTGGCACACGGTGACGTCCGCGTATAAGTCGATGGTTCTTGAGTGTGGTGAAAAACAATACAAGTTCAACACAACGCAATGCAATTTTTTAAATATACTTATTTAGCAGTATGCTAATATTTGCCTCTATCGTGCTGCCTTTACTGCGTTTATTCAAGTAAATAAGTAAAACTATTACTTTTATTTCGCTATTAGACATCTCGTCCGTATTATGCTCAGACTAGTCACTTACCTGCATACAACAGCGTGTTGCAAACAAGCACTGCTGTGTGATTACCAAAACTGTTCAGTCACTGTTAACCATTTCACCTCTTAATATTTCAGTAGTAAGCTATTTTCTGTTGTGTGGACCAGTCTATTGTGGTCTGCAGTGGTGAAAGGATTCGTTGTCAACGCAGCGATATACAGTACACGCGGAACCTGTGATCAGAAATTAATTGTCCACCCCCTCGTAAAAACGTCAAATTATTATTATTTGGGGGGGGGGTTAATTTTCTTCAGCTTTTCGACTTTGACCTGGTTCCTCATTATTTTAAGACGTTTTTACGCACTGATTTTGACAACGGAGGGAATACTTACTCCCCCACGGCACCCCATCCCACTTCTGGATTGCCAGAAGGCCCGTGTTTGTCAAGTATTTATCAAATTTGTATAATTCCTGCTGATTCGTTTGGCGATTGACACATATGTATCTGAATCTTAATATATGTAACACGTAGTACGTGTTACCATTTGCGTTTAGTGACTGTTTCTGTTTACTATTTCAGATCCATTTTCCTGTTCGGTGAGTCTCAATGTTTATTTTTTCGTATGTGTTTTTTGTCTTTTTGATTCAGTACATTCTCTCAGTACAGTGTATCATGTCTATTTTATATTTATTATCCTTGCTTGTATATTATTCAGAAGTATCAAGTACACATCTCCCTACAAAATATCTAAATTAAGCTGTTGATTTTCTTTTTATTTAGGGCGGCAGACGCTGTTCCCCAGGCAGAGTTTGTAGAGCTGGAAGATGTGTCCGCAGCCAAGGCTGTAGGGTAATTTCTAATTATATTGTTCACTACATAATTGTTTGATTTCACGGGATTAAATTTTAACAGTCACGAGTATAAATTATTTTAAGAAAAAACGTCTATTAACCTTTTAATACCACTGCGGTTATTTTGTCTTGAACAAAAATACATCCAATACGGATATGGTACCGAAGGTTTTTACACTTTTCATCTGATAGAAGTGTTTGTTATGACATATCGGAATAAAGCCAGTGGTTAGTTACGTACATGTATTGTATTTCTGGCACTTCATTGGGAATTATATTCAAGGATATTTATTTTCATAGTGGTTTTATCAACGGAAACATCGAAATTTAACCCCGGTGAATAAAAGTAACTACAGTGTGTATAGAAGTTTTTATTTTTTGTCCCACTGTCACCCTCATTTCAGATATACTGTAGCGGTCAAAAGTTAATGTAAGCTGGTGCATTTTATGACAGTTTTGATTTCGGGGCTTTATCCTATGCAAGGATCTTCAATTGCTGAGCTTATTCCTGACAACGGACCTCCGTTGTAAATACTTTAAAAACACACGGGAAAATGTTATTTCGTGCCTCAATATCCAGTTTCACAATAATCATTAATCTTACAGTGGAATTAGTACCACTTTAAAATTGATTTGTAATAAAAATTGGAATATGTAATCATATGCGTAATAATTAAATATGCCATTAGGGGCTCGTACGTGAAGCACTGTCGAAATCTCAACAATGGTTGAAAAATTGCAAAATTTCAATTGCATGTAAATAATGCAATCTCTCTCTCTCTCTCTCTCTCTCTCTCTCTCTCTCTCTCGTTGTTTATATTGCTGTTTAACATACAACTCATGAATCTATCACTGAGATAGATCTCACTAAATAATGCTTAGTTCGTAGGGTATCCCTCAAGTTTATATTTAGTTTACTCAAAGTTGTAATTACAATGGAACCTCACCTGAAGACCACTTCACTAACCAGACCTCAAAATTCAGTCTGTTTATTACTTTTCAAGAATATTTTAACCTCGCTTCGGAGACCACCTCTCAAATCACAACAATTTTAGCCAGTAACTTGGATGTTCTTAATAGCTAGGTCCCACCGTATATAAAACCGGATAAACGCGATAAAATAAGTGTGCTGTCTTGTTTAGCATTCCTATCAAAGCTTGACATCTTTTTCCAAGTATTGATTTAGTCTTATTTCATTTCAGTTTAACGGCTGTGGACCAGGATTAATATGTCGCGCAGGCAGATGCGTAAGGAGAAGTAGACGTGAGTACATTATGCAATTTTGGATTTATCATTTTTCAAAGTTCCGAACTTTCACTTAATTGGATACTAATCGTATGCAAGTGCAGGGCCATGAATATGTTCTATATTCGACACTACTGGTCAGTTTTCTGGCATCTTCTATGTAAATTAATGTGAACATCAGAACACTCTAACACCTTCCAAGTAAATTAAGCAATGTGATAATTTGTACGACTAACAGGTTAATTAAACAACGTGGGTATTTGAAAGACCGACAGGTTGATTAAACAACGCGGGTGTATGTACGACCAACATGTCGATTAAACAACGCGGGTATATGAAAGACCTATATATAGGTTGATTAAACAACTTGAGTATTTGTACACCTCTAAAGATAAATCAAACGACGCGATTATCAGTACCCCTTCAAGGAAAATTCAACAGAGTCAGTGTCTCTACTCCCTACAGGTGCATCAGAAAATATCAGTATGTGTTGTTTCTGTACATCTTTTACCAATGTCTCTATCAGATTTACATACTCTATTTCACAAAAAAAGAATTTTCAAATTTCCATAGACCTTTTCCTTTAATAAACTCGTTAAATGTGATAGAGATTGTTGGCATGGGATGATCTGATCTATAACCAGATTCAAATTTCCGTATTAGTTAGACAAGGTATAAACAATCCAGATAAAAGAAAAAATCTAAACGTGCTTGTTTCCGAGAACTTGTTTTTCTCCACATGAATCGTTTAATTGTTGAATTATGCTCTCTACCCGCATCAATTAAGCCTAGATCATCAATAAGACCACACACTTTTTCCCTAGCCCTAGGATTATTTATTTGTTTATATCCATCACAATTAACTTCAGGATTAATTATTAGATTCAAATGTCCACATATATTCATTATCAGATTCGTCTATTGTCTCTGAAAATTTATCCTAAAAAGGTGTTGTATCAGTGTTTGGTCCATAAACAGTACTCAGATTAACTTTTTTACCTTAAATAATCATATCCAATTGCAAAATATTCCCTGAAGCATCTTGCTTTTTCTTGAGCACTTACTTTTCAAAATTTTTATTAAGTAAAAAAGTCATGCCCCTTGAATTAGATACATATAAGCTAAAATAAGTCATTCCGCTTTTACAAGTAATTTTGAAGTTTAAGAAAAGTGTGTATCTTGAAGACAGTAAATATCAACATCTTTACTCATGTGCGCAGGCGGTAGATACGAAAGAAATATATATACCACCTGATCTTGGACATACGCTTAGATGTATGATTCGTACATTGACCAGTCAAATGAAAAGATATTGTTCAGAGCGAAAAAAAATAATACAATCTCTCGTTCTCTAACGGTTGAACACAATTACATGTAAATTCTTAGCATATTTCTTTGATGTTGAAGTTCCATTTCAGAATATAATTAGCTAATACACATCAAGTGATTGTCAGTAAAAGCCAATGTTTGACTCTACTAGTCTTGTCCGAAAGTTATACTTGGAAACATTCTTTATGACTTGTCATCAATGAAAATAGTTAAACCGGAAATAAGTGCTGAAATAAATCGTTGAGCTTTGAGCATAAGTTTATATTCTTTATTTTCAGCTAGACAGTGTAGGGTAAGTTTCTGAGTATTCTACTTAGTTGTAACGCAGTGTGAAAAAGTAACAGATCATTATTAATACGGTACTTTCATTGAATCGAGGAAATGCAAAATTAAGTAAATAAAAAAAGAAACACTGTAAGATACAAACACATTTAAGAAAAATGGTTAATTTCCTAGGGTATATTCACTTAATCTAAATATTAATAATCATACTGCTTACAACCTCATATTACCTTTTCTGTACTTGCATTATCCTTATTACCTGAACATCTACATTTTCGTTACCTCAGAGAAGGTGCCCACTGGGCTATGTGTGCAGAAGAGGGAGGTGTGTACGTGACCTAAGTAAGTTTGTCTTTAGTCTCTTTTATAAAATATTTAGGGTGTTGACAAGCCACGTCGGAAGTTCAACAGTACATCTTTCATGTCGTTACACTCACCTGAACTCAAGCAGAATCATAACAATTTCATACAAACATGGAAAATATTGTCAAAGTTGCAGACGCTGTATATTTTTGTAAAACTGACAGAAAAGTGAAAATAATAAACGCCTATAAACCAGTACTAGTAACTTATACAATTTTTAAGGTCCAAATTTTTTATGTTTATCAACGTAGTCGAACATGAATGTGTAAATTGAACTCCTGATAATGACGTTATATTTCTATTTGTCGTTGTTGTTGTTGTTGTTGGATGTTGTTTAACGTCCCACTCAAGAATATTTCACTCATATGGAGTATGCTGCTGAAGGGCGATAAACTTTGTCTTATGCTTAGCACTGCTGGCTGTAGAGCAGGGAGGATTCTTAAACATGCCAACACCTACTGTGACACAGGACCTCGATTTTGACTTTCTCATCCGAAAGACAAGGACCGCCAACAGCGGAGTAGCACTGCGGGAATCGAACCCCGGACCCTTCGATTCGAAGTCGAACACGCTTACCACTCGGCCACGGTGGTCCCTTCTATTTGTCACCCTTCAAGAATTAGATACCAAATCTCTGGGAATTCCGTAGATTAACCATGTCAACCCCTTATCTCTTAACACCCTCTGCCTTCCCCTCTGCTTACTTCGCCATATCCTTCTGATTGCCAAATCACACCTTTTCCATCAATACTTCTTAATTCTATGACTACACAAGATATCTAAGCATTGTTTTTGTATTGTATTTTGTATTTTTGCGAAATTACCTGAATGAAGACTGTGCACACTGTGTAATTCGCGAAGCGAATACCGAAAAAATATGCATTGTCTTCATCCAGGTCATTTCGGTGTGAACCGGCGAAAATATAGAATCAAACCTTATGATTAAATATATTTTGGTTATAACTTCGTCAATATTTGAGACATTTGTATTTTTTATCATTAAAATGATACACATGTATAAAAAAACCAAACAGTCCGTATACATTGCATTATGACAATCGCCAATACCAAGGTACTAAGTCTTGTTGAAGTAATACACAATCATAAGGGGCGTGACTTAATTAGCGTTCAGGTCATTGAAGTATAAACCAAGTGTTTTCTGGGATTATTAACCCCGGAAATTTATGAAATTGAATTATTTCATAAACAGTCTTGTCGAAATGAATGTCAATGATTTCTGAAATGGTAATACAAAGACGGGAAAATCAGAAGTAAAAAAAACTTTGAGTCACATTAACTTGTTACGTACTTTTGTAAAATCCGAATATTACAAATTTGAAATTCATAGCGCACAACCATGTAAATTGAAAAGTTGTTTAACCATTTTATAATATTTCGTCAAAAAAACGGTAAAGAATGAAATTTCAGTTATTTGAGAGATTTAGGGGTGCTTTGATATTTCAAACGACGCCGTTATGTTTTGAACACAATTAGATGTTAAAGTTAACTGTCATTTCCGATTCACTCAAAAGCAAGTGAGTGGCTGAGTTTTTCGAAAGTTTGCTTGAGAACCTATTTAGTGATTCTTCATTAATAAGCACACTTATAATGTTGAAATTTAAGCATAGATTTACTTTTTTAATTTCAGTTAGATCATGTGCGGTAAGTTTCTGAATATTCTATTTAGTTTTTATGTTCTTTGAACCTTTGTTGGTAACTCAAAAAAAACTCTAAATACAATCCCTTTTGGCATCGAAGAAATGTAATATAATGAAAATGAACTGTCAAAGAAACACTGTATTATACGATTAAATGTAGGTAAAATTTACAATTTCCTAGGGGCTTTTCTCTCAGTAAACCTGAACCCTAAGAATCATACTGTGCTTTGACAACATTATATTACACGTTGCCGTTACATTATACCTATTACATCAACGTCTACGTTTTCGTTTTCTCAGGCTGTTTTCTGCCGACCGGGCACTGTTTGCGTGGAAGGGAGATGTGTACGTGACCCAAGTAAGTTTGTGTTTTGTATCTATCAAATTATATCTTGACTGGATAGGTGTTCGTACCTAAGTGACAGAGTGCTTATCTTTACACCAACAGATCGTGATTTCATGTCTAAGCGACTCTGCGACTTGTTTCACTTGTCCATTGGCAATTAACTAATTCCAGTCACCCAATCAATGTTAGTACGTCTAATTACGGTAGGACTAAATGACCATGGGTGCTCTGGCTTATTGGAAATATATAACTTAGAAAATAAAATTACGGAAGCGTTTTAGGGACATTTACAATTCCACTTTCTTTTAATCTTCACACTTTTTTCTGTAAAGTTTACACTTTTTCTTGTACATTTTATACTTATTTCTGTAAATTTTATACCTTTTTCTGTAAATTTTACATTTTTACACTTTTTTTCTGTATATTTTGCACTTTTTTTGCAAATTTTATACTTTTTTCTGTAAATTTTACACTTTTTTCTATGTTGGGTTGTGTATTTATGTTTTTCTTATGCATCATCTGTGTTTTCTAGCAGATTCATTTCTCAATAAAAAGTTTTTCAAATCAACATATCAAATTATTTCCTATTGGAAATAGCGACAATTACAGGGGGCAATTTTGTAAGAGAGGTTGTCATATTGGGGGTGGTCGAACTTGCATTGTTCCCCTCATATCTATGTATGGAGTTTTACTAGATTATTATATTACAATATCTTGAAACTTGACCATATGCATCAATATTCCAAGCTGACTTTGGACAGAAACGAACCCCATTCCAAGACACTCTTTCGAAGTAACCAAGGGTGTCTGCATTGGAACATTAACATTTTTAAAGAAAGTAGTGCACCTATTTAGTGATTCTTCATTAATAAGAACACTTATAATGTTGAAATTTAAGCATAGATTTACTTTTTTAATTTCAGTTAGATCATGTGCGGTAAGTTTCTAAATATTCTATTTCGTTTTAATGTTCTCTGAACCTTTGTTTGTAATTCAAAACATAACTCTAAATACAATCCTTTTTGGCATCGAAGTAATATAAAATAATGAAAATGAACTGTCAAAGAAACACTGTAATATACGATTAAATGTAAGTAAAATTTACAATTCCCTAAATTGGACCTAAAGGTCCCTAAAGGACCCTAAAGGATGTTTTCTCTCCGTTAACCTGAATACTAAAAATCATTATATCAACCGCTTGCCCATACATTATACCAATTACATCAACATCTACGTTTTCGTTTTCTCAGGCTGTTTTCTGCGGACTGGGCACTGTTTGCGTGGAAGGGAGGTGTGTACGTGATCAAAGTAAGTTTGTATTTTGTCTCTATCAAATTATATCTTGACTGGATAGGTGTTCATACCTAAGTGAAAGAGTGCTTGTTTTTACACCAACAGATCGTGATTTCATGTCTAAGCGACACTGCGACTTGTTTCACTTGTCCATTGGATGAGGCAATTAACTAATACCAGTCAACCAATCAATGTAAGTACGTCTAATTACGGTAGGACTAAATGACCATGGGTGCTCTGGCTTATCGGAAATATATAACTTAGAAAATAAAATTACGGAAGCGTTTTAGGGACATTTACAATTTCACTTTCTTTTAATTTTCACACTTTTTTCTGTAAAGTTTACACTTTTGCTTGTACATTCTTGTACATTTTATATTTGTTCTGTAAATTTTATACCTTTTTCTGTAAATTTTACATTTCTACACTTTTTCCAGTAAATTTTATACTTTTTTCTATGTTTGGTTGTGTATCTATGTTTTTCTTATACATCATCTGTGTTTTCTAGCAGATTCATTTCTCAATAAAAAGTTTTTTCAAATCAACATATCAAATTATTTCCTATTGGAAATAGCGATAATTACAGGGGGCAATTTTGTAAGGGTTTTTGACATTTGGGGGTGGTCGACATTGCCTTGTTCCCCTCTTATTATCTATATATGGAGTTTTATTAGATTATTAGATTACACTATTTTGAAACTTGACCATATGCATCAATATTCCAAACTGACTTTGGACAGAAACGAACCCCATTCCAAGACACTTTTTCGAAGTAACCAATGGTGTCTGCATTTGAACATTGACATTTTTAAAGAAAGTAGTGCTCTCTTTAGATTTTAACCTAATATTCATGGATATATTTTCCATTTACTTGACATGTTATTTGTACAGAAAGTCCTGGATTCGAATCCCATGTCACTAACATCAGCTATGTAACAACCAGACCCGTAGGTATGAATTGAGACGGAGGCTGGTGGTTACGGAATCGACCAGCGCAGCGTTCTTTGGATGCAGAACATGTGAATCTAAATAAATGATGAATATCTATTCATATCTGTGAGCCCCCTCCGTTTCATATTTTCCTGTTAACAACTAATCCTCTGTTAAAAATGTGCATCTGTAGTGATGACGAGGATCGTTTCGTTCAGACCCTAATGTCAGAATCTGCGTATCAGAGAAAGTGCGAGCACGGAAATAGATTCGCAATGCCCAACGGCCTGAAATGCCGATATGACAATATTTGAAGCCTGTGTCTAGCATCCGGCTACGCTCAATACCAAAGAAATATTCTGGTCGTTAACAACGTAAAAATAACAAACATCAAATTTTCTCGCTGTATTTCAGTCCCTGTTTGGAATAATCCCGCAATAAATAATGCTGATCCACTATCTACTTGTCCATTGAATACGACTCAACTCCGGCCGATGGTAGAAGATTTATGTTTTAACTTCTCAGAACAATGTGTAAAATTTACAGATAAAAGTTTAAATTTACAGAAAAAGTGTTTACAGAAAAAAGTGTAAAATTTACAGAAAAAAGTGTAAATTTTACAGAAAAAAGAGTAAAATTTACAGAAAATAAATTTTACAGAAAAAAGTGTAAAAATTACAGAAAAAAGTGTACATTTTACAGAAAAAAGTGTAAAATTTACAGAACAAAATGTAAATTTTAAATTAAAAAGTGTAAACTTTCAATAAAAAGTGAATTGTTTAATGTCACAAATACGCTTACGTATAAAATAGTTTTAAAATCGTGTCAAATTATGAAATTATTACGATTTCTTCCACAATCTCCTATTTCTACGTGACAAGATTTCCTTGTCACCCCCTGTGGTGATGACCAGCTACACGCGCTACATCGGAAGTGTAACGGGATTACTTTTATGTCGTTACACTCGCCTGCACTCAAAGGTAACAAATTACACTGATTAAATACAAACATGGAGAATATTTCAGTTTGCGAAACAGTAGTTGTTGGTACTTCTCACAGAAAAGTGAAGACGATGGTTTTTATTAGCCCACCATCAGCTTATCAATTCACCTTGGGGCGTACTTTTCCCTGCTACATTTTGGGAATGATCAGAAAAAATAAGGTCCCAAAAACTAATGCCTACTAATAAACAACTTACCTTCCTTTATTTTTGCTAAGTAGGTCTTTACAGCACATGAGCTCTTTTTCTTAAAGGCTACCCGTGTGTACCTGAATAGTGATAGACCTAACTCGTACATGTTGCACATTACAATTTAAAAGTAACTATGGTTTGTGTTGAATACTTCATTTAAACTTCATAAACTTCTAGTAAACATGATAGGTAATAATTACGAGTTTATTGACTGTGATCAAAAATAATTAATGAAAAAAAACTTAACTTACATGTCAATCATGTAACAAATAGATAAATCAATTATTTTTTAGCAGTGCGCTTTGGTGTAGTCTACTTGGGACAGTACAAATGTTGCCGCCATGTAGCTTTCTTTAATATAACAATAGATTGTGCAGGAACAAGGAAACTTAAGGTCACATATTTATTAGGTATTGCAAATTCCATTGTTGATGCAGATAGATCATTCTGTGAAAATACAGACTGAGGCAAACTGGTGTGACAGGCGTTATTATATCTCCTTTTTGAATTCGATAAAATAAATTAGGTCTTTTATGTCTTGTAAATCATAAATGTCAAAATATTAAGTTCTAACCATTGAGCTTGTGACTATTTGACTAAAAGCCCCTAAGCATGTAAAACAGAAATGAAAGCTATTTTTTCTTATTTTACTGTAAATGTATCGATGAAATGTCCTAGAAAAAGTCCCAGAATTTGGTGGAGTTTGTCCCAGAATATTGTCATTTATCCCAGAAAAATCACAGAATGACCTCTGAAAAATATGGCATGTATGAAAAAGGGATCGCAAATTTAAAATATTTGAAGCCAAATATCTCTTAAAGTATTGGATTTTCAATATATGGTTGCTGTTGCATATTAGTAGAGCGATGACTTCTATCCGCTTGGAAAGTTTCAAGGTCACTAGGTCAAACGTTAAGGTCACAGCAATTTCAAATTTTAAAGTCAAATATCTCAATAATTTGGATGTTCAATATTTGGCTACTGTTGCATATATATATCTCAGAAACAATTGAATTTTCTACCATTATGTTATAGCAAATAATTTGGGATTAAGTCCAACAGGATTTCCTTCCACCTGTGAGGAGATTTTGCTTTTAAATAGTGGGATAGAGAAATTAGCTCATGTAGAAATTTGACCTTTATTTGAGATCATAGTCATAGTTATTTGCATTTGAATAATCATTCATTATTACACATGTAGTACTAAAATTTCTTTTTATTTATTCCTCTTGTTTTTCTATTTTTATCAAACAAAATCAATAAATCAATATTTTGTATCCTTCTGTCATTTATAAGATATAAACTCTAAATTTGGAAATAGCATGCTCCTGTCTTTATTAAAAGGCTAGTCTGCTATTGTATTTAGAGAAGATTGGTTTGCCAGTATAACATAACCATCTTTGAGTCAAAAGCTGGCAGGAACAAATACACAAGAAGTTAGCCTAGCAGTGTTACTTGTTGTAAAATTCCATTTACAAGGTCAATTAGTTGTAAGACTAGTCTATTTGTTGTATAGTGAAGAAAGGATTATCATTGTTTTATAACCGGTCAACTAATCAAAAGGCAGGAATTCAGAATCTATCTGTTTCACCCACAAATAAAAATAGACTGATCCAATTGTTTATTGGAGTCATAGCTGGCCAATATACTCTTTCAAGAGAATTTCATGTCACAATACACAGCTTATCATTATCCCATCCTAGTTTCAAATACCCAGTAATCTATGGTGACTTTATAATAAAAAACGTATAATTTTTTTAACCAAAATACCGGTAGGCAAATTAAGTGAGAGTATTTTTAGGGGGTGGGGTATTCCTGTCCCCTTATTTCTGAAATCCTGAAGTATCTCAAAAACCATTGATATCCCCATCCCTAAACTATATATTATATTTGTTTTCTTATTACACATGACAAGACAAATTTCCTTTTGGGCCTTGTTTTGTATAGTACAAATTGGAAACTGATTCAAACAAAATTGGGGACTCAAAGGGGAAATTCAGGTTTTAAAAAGTAAAGTTTTGTCACATTGCTGAGAAGAAAAAGTAGTGAATGGATCTTCCTCAAATCTTGCAAAGGGGTTACTTGGGGTCTTGTTTTGCATGTCACATGTTGGAGCTGATTAGAAAAAAATGGAGTTCCAAATGGCTTGGAATTGAAATAGAGGGTCCAGTTATTGAATGCATGATATAGAATCGAGACGTCTCATAATAGGCGTCAGTACGTCTTTTTCTGCAACAAAGTGAAAAAGGAAATACGTTTCTTAAACAAAATAACTGCATTGAATTTTTTGCCGTCGATGATGAAGAGGAGTAAATTCTTAAAAGTATATAAAAAAGTTATTTATTTAGTGAGCCGTTTGTCCTAAACCATATACGTTTAGTTATAAATACAGTGCTTCAGAACAGAGACAGTAACTTCTTTTTCTTATTTTACCTTTCGAGCACATTGCAATGTTCGTTAGTGCCATTTTAATTCATTCTAAAAATGCTGCTGACAGAAACGCTACTTAATCAAGGGTTCCATATGGCTAAATTGAAGTCATCACTTCGAAAGTTTCACAGGTAGCATTATTACCGGTTTGGTCGTTATGGTGCATCTGTAAAGCAGATAATGAGAGATATGTACCTCTAACTAGACATCTAATCCCGTCCTTTCTCGTTTATGTCCATCACCGCATGGTATTATTCCTGGGTTGGAAGCATGGGTTTCATGGCGGGTGCCGAGCGCATGCAGGGTTTGTTTGACCTCCCGGAGCACCTGAACTCTTCCCCGGTTTCAAGGAGATTACGTGTTACTCTATTTTAGTTTTATATGTTATGGTGTGGATTGCTATTTGTAATGTTCTCTTTTTTTTGTTGGTCACAGCTTTGTCTGTTTTTCGATTTTCAATTTTGAATGCTCCTTTTGAATTTTAAGATATCTCCTTTTTGCATCCATTATCTAAAACTATACATTCAGTGCTTAACAATTACAGCCACTTGATGACTCACCAATCTGTCTTTGAAAGCCTTATTAGGAAGCAAAGGAAGTCGTGACCAATGAAAACATTTAAGCGTGATATGATTCGCTATAAATGTTGACATTTAAATTCACGTTTGATTTATTTTATTTTCAGTTTCATCGTGTGTGGTAAGTTTCTGTGCAATTAATATTGTATTGTTTGTCAAGGTTTTGAAATTTTCATTTCTTATTAGTAGCGCTTCATAGTACGATACTTTTATAGCATCGAAGGAATGCAATGAGATGAAATGTAAAAGAAACACTGAAATACATGTATATAGATAGATTAAAGTAAATGGTCAATTCCCTAGAATGGGCTGCTCTCTTAATCAATTAAATTTCAAAAAAAATTTGAGCGTTTATAAGTATGTTGGTTCTTTACAACAGCATATCACCTACTTGTCTTTGCATTATCCCTACTACCTCGTCATCTGCGTTTTCTTTACCACAGGGAAGGCGCTGCCCACTGGGCACTATTTGCAGGAGAGGGAGGTGTGTACATGATCCAAGTAAGTTTGTCTTTAGTCGCCACCATATTCTATGTTGTCTGAAAAGCTGTCCGTAGTTCTATGACAGACAGATTGTCACTATTCCAGTCTCCATCTTAGAATTATTGTTAGTGTTTCATCTTATCCCGCAATAAAACTGCAAAGGAAACACATTTCCCGACCAAAATACTTCATGTATTGAATTGTTACCAAAGATGATAGATGTACTCACAGAAAAAAAGAGGAGAAATTGTTTAATATAAAATGAGATTTATTTGATTAGCTTATTTTCCTTAAAGAAATATGTATGGTTATAAATACAGTGCTTTTGAATAAGGGAAGGTACACATATATTGCTGAGAAATAAAGTCAGAGACTGCCTGTTTTAGCTTTGTTCGATACCTATTCTTGGAAACCTACTAAGTTGACGCCAGTAAAAACTGTTAAACAGGATTTGATATGCTGAAAAATGTTGACGTTTCAGCTACTTTTTTTAATTTTCAGGTTCATCTTGTTTGGTAAGTTCCTGTTTTATTTAGTTCGACATTTCATTGGTATTTTCTTCACAAACTAGCACCCTTACTGCATTCCTCAATAGCTTTTGAGAAATGTAATATGCTTAGAGGTAGGCTGTCTTAGAAGACCTTTGAATTACAGAAGTAATTGTAAGTACTTTTTCTAAATTCTCTTGGGTCTTTTAGGTCAATCATTCTTTTTTATTATCATATCCATGCTTTATCCCTATTAATCCATCATCTACATTTTTGTTAAATCAGCTTAGGTTCTGCCCACCAGGCACTACTTGCAGGAACGGAGAGTGTGTACGTAATCCAAGTAAGTGATTTATCTCTATAAAATTATCCCTACTACCTCGTCATCTGCGTTTTCTTTACCTCAGGGAAGGCGCTGCCCACCGGGCACTATTTGCAGGAGAGGGAGGTGTGTAAATGATCCAAGTAAGTTTGTCTTTAGTCGCCACCATATTCTATGTTGTCTGAAAAGCTGTCCGTAGTTCTATGACAGACAGATTGTCACTATTCCAGTCTCCATCTTAGAATTATTGTTAGTGTTTCATCTTATCCCGCAATAAAACTGCAAAGGAAACACATTTCCCGACCAAAATACTTCATGTATTGAATTGTATACCAAAGATGATAGATGTACTCACAGAAAAAAGAGGAGAAATTGTTAAATATAAAATGAGATTCATTTGATTAGCTAATTATCCTTAAAGAAATATGTATGGTTATAAATACAGTGCTTTTGAATAAGGGAAGGTACACATATATTGCTGAGAAATAAAGTCAGAGACTGCCTGTCTTAGCTTTGTTCGAAACCTATTCTTGGAAACCTACTAAGTTGACGCCAGTAAAAACAGTTAAACAGGATTTGATATGCTGAAAAATGTTGACGTTTCAGCTACTTTTTTTAATTTTCAGGTACATCTTGTTTGGTAAGTTCCTTTTTTATTTAGTTCGACATTTCATTGGTATTTCCTTCACAAATTAGCACCCTTACTGCATTCCTCAATAGCTTTTGAGAAATGTAATATGCTTAGAGGTAGGCTGTCTTAGAAGACCTTTGAATTACAGAAGTAATTGTAAGTACTTTTTCTAAATTCTCTTGGGTCTTTTAGGTCAATCATTTTTTTTCATTATCATATCCATGCTTTATCCCTATTAATCCATCATCTACATTTTTGTTAAATCAGCTTAGGTTCTGCCCACCAGGCACTACTTGCAGGAACGGAGAGTGTATACGTAATCCAAGTAAGTGATTTATCTCTATAAAATCAACATATCTTATCTAGATTGCTCTTTGTATCTTCAAGACGGAGCACTCGTCTTTATACCAGAAAGTCGAAGAATCATGTCTCAGTGAGAGTGCGACTGATATTCCCTTCCTTCGGAAGAGACAATTAAAAACCCAGTTTCCTTCTCTCAAAAGGTGTCGAAACGTTTGAAATCCCTAATTTTATAGAATAAAGTCTAAAGAATAAGTTAAAAAAATTAATCCTGCATCTGTTTTATGCCACCTCGAAATGAGTGAATCTGTATATATATCTGAATATGTACGTGGCGTGAAAAAAATGTTTCGTGACCTTATTTCAAGTAGAGAGAATAGATTCTGACTAAATATATATCATCACGAAATGTAAAGGCAATAGTGTTTGTATGCAGAAAGAGAATTACACATTGTTTCAATTTCAATACATGTACTATAACATTGTAGCAAATATATTTTAAAAAATAAGAAACATACGTTTATTTCTCAATTTCCAGCTCGAACCCGGTGTATGGTAAGTGATATTTCATTAGACCCTTTGCGATACATATATGTGCTCAGGTCCGTGGATGAACTTCGAGTTTTTGAGACTTCAAGTTTTCGAAACAATATCTCTCCAGCTGAATCCTTTTCTGTCCTCCTATGGAACCCCTTTCCCGAAAACTTCACTTTTAAAACTCTTTAGTAAAACATCTTTTCAAAAATCATTACTAAGATGACAACTGCTATTCTTTTTGCAGTCGAATAAACATTGTAATTTCATGCGAAATGTCTGTCGAACATTTGCACTTCGAAACATTAAGGTTATATATATTTGAAACATAACCTAAATCTATCAACCATGGGTTTGATTCGCTTTTGTCTGTCCTTGTCTTTCGGATGAGTCAGTAAAAGTCGAGGTCCCGTTTATAAAGAACCCTCCCTACTCTACGATCATAAGTGCCGGGCACAGGCAAAATATGGCGTCCTTCTCTGACGCACGGTGACGTCTCAGTATAAGTAAACAATTCTTGAGTGGGACGTTAAACAGCAAGACAACCTACCAAAATACAAATTTATTACATACTTGAATCTTCATCAATCTCTGTGAGCTTACCCATTGGTTGAGGGTTGGTCATGTGCAGTTTAATAAATCGTCATATTGCACCGCTTTTAGTTGATATTGAAAAGTTCATTAAATAAGGATTCACTGATTCTAGATACCAGCATTTTGGCTTAAAGTTTCAGGTAAAAGTAGAGAGCAATAATGTTAACAATATTCAAATTGTCAGATGAAAAAAAAAATCTAAGTGTGCATTTTTTTCCTCTACCGGTCAGTCAAACTTTGTAATAAAAAGACATTGATGAATCGCTCTGTCAGCCAAACTTTTAACTAATTATCACTTTGCAAGTCATGTGTATGCCTCTTGTCGCACACTATTTTTGTTGTGAATATTCTTATTGCACTGATAATTCGGTCAATATGATGATTTATGGAGTGATAAAACCTATATCAACCTCGGCCTTTGGCCTCTGTCGATTTAGATTTTATTACTCCATAAATCATCATATTGACATCATCTCTGTGCAATAATTGTATAGTATATTATGAACAGTAACCTTTATCATATCTCCTTTATATATCATATCTCCTTTATATATATATATATAAATAGTTGTTGTTGCTGCGTTGTTGAACAACTCACTCAAGAATATTTCACTCATATAGAGACGTCACCGTGTACCGGTGAA
>JACSZP010065952.1:0-15064 GCA_016161895.1 Pinna nobilis
GATTTAGGATAATTATACAGTGTATTCATGATAATGAACATTTGGACTGCATCGTATGATGATGCCATTTAAGTTACTCCATTCCCGTTCTGTAACAACGTGTCTCCTCAATTTTGTTGTTGCTGGTTCTACCAACGACAATTTTACGATCATGTTTATAAATAGGAGACCTGGATCTTGACAATGATAATAATTAATTGTAGTCGTCTCATTGCTGATCATTGCAATGAAAAATGTACATTACGTTGTAACTTTTTATGATCATATTTATTAACGGGGACGAAAACGTTTACAGCTAAGAACTAGACTTTGTTAAAATGAAAGTGAAACTAAGAAAATGACCGGATAAACATTCCGCTTGCAGGGTTAAATTAGCCTGACAACCACAAATACACGTAACAACTAATTAAAATGATCAGTCAAACAATTAAGAACAAACATAAATATGTGTTTGTAATTTCTCAAGTGTAATTACTTACAAGTCGTTGTCAGTGAAGCCAGTACCAACTCCTTTCGTCCACCCCTAGATCTAATCCGTAGTCATGTGACCCATGGCTTCCTTTCGTATATCCAACTTCCGTCAACAAATCCGCCATTATTTAGGAATCTATTTGCAAATAAATACCGTATCAAATTCATTGGATATTTATTGTAAATTATTTGTTATACTATAAGAAATAATTGCAATTCGATTTATTTGCCTCCCTTTCATTTTTTATCAAAAATAGCGAGTTTTACGTGACGTGGCTGATATTATGAATAAATTATGATAATGAGGATAAACTCTTTCCAGTGTGTGTGTGACGTCATTAATTAGGTCCTAAATATAAAGTATTGTTGGTGTGTTGCATGCTGTCTTATCAAAGCCATGGAAAGCGTTATTTAATCAAAAATGGAGCCTGTAAACGTCCAGGTAAATATAACAAGACTTTTCAAGTGTCTTATAAAATAATATTTCACACTTGTTGATTTTTTACAGTTTAGTAAATGAATTTTATCCGCGATATTTATTGAACGGTGACCTAGATGCGAGTAGAATTTTATCTGTGATTTTAGGAGCATTTTACATACATGCCGATATATACTAGAACGTAATATATTTTGTATCTTTATTTCAGTTGGTTGGGGCACCATGTGCATTTCATGGGTCAAATACGTTTTACAAGGCATTAAAATTTTTTAAGAGTGAAAAGTACAGAATATTGAGTCTTGGCGAATTTTTCTACATGAAGATTTTGAAAGATATCCCAGTATGTGTTGGTGAGCTACAAATGATCTGGAATAACAAACAAGAAAATCAGCTTCTGCTCTGTAGCGTGCGTTTGTATGTTTTGCCAGAAGATTCGCCTGTAGGTAGACAGGAGTACCATGGAGAGGTATAATAATTTCTTTATTTTTGATATTCTATTTTGTACATTTAATTTCCACCATAAAGAACAGGAAGGAATAAAGAAATCAAATTCTCAGTGGTGAATGAAATCTTTCCACTTGAGTGATTTACATCACAGATATAAGTGATTAGAGGGGATGTTTAGGGGGTTATTTGTTTACTGAAATTAGACATTGATTTTATTTTACATTCAACATTAAATTTATAAAGTCTATACCTTGATATTTCTCCAATTCATGTACTAATGTAGGCCTAACTTACTATTATTTTTATTTTATTCCCATTTGTCAAATCAGATTAATACCATGTTGTTTTCCATTAACAAATCTCATCAAAATTCATGTGACAAATTTTCTTCAGCATAAAAGAAATAGCTCACGTTTGTTTTGCAGCGCTGTATATTTGCATGGTAGTCTATTTATAGATTTTCTTCAAGTCAATATCAATATTGCCTCATAAATATGTAAAACCTGAGAGCGGTGTGGTATGTTTGCTCAGTGACAGTGCCATAGAGCTGAAGCCTTTAAATTATCTCCTTCATTTTAATACATATACATCAGTATAATAAACACCATGAATTCACATTTCCTATATATTCAGTTGTCTATGATTAAATCAATTAATAAATTTTAATTATTGATACAAAAAATGAAACCTGGTCCTCCTATTCACATTAATCAATAAATTTGCATATATGTGTTACAAGGCATTTTGGGTCTCTTTCATGTGTTTTATTGAAATAATTTAGGTCAGTAAACTTGATTTGTGTTAAATTATATTGTTGTCTAAGGCAAGTCTTAGACCTTAGGGGCACCACAAGGGGATATCTTACAATGGTGATTATACATACATCATATATGTCAAATGTTTTATCTTTTAATGTGATTTAATTCTATATCACATTAGTAGTAAGACTTTGTGATATTCTACCCTTGAATTTTAGTGTTGATTGTAAAATAATATTTTCATTTTACTTCTCCCAAGTGGAGCCCCAAACATCAACATGTGTAGATAAATCTGTTTACACAAGATTATATTGTTGTAACTGAGTTCAGTGTTGCAATTTCATGTAATGTTAATCACAAATAAAATACATGTTTCCTTCTCAAATTCCATCGCCTTTTGTTTCCCCGTCATAATTGATCATTATATAAGTAGATGATTTTTGTTTCAGTAATTTCACATAAAGTACTTTATTATAATTGTATTTATTGTCAGATAGAGACAATTTTGTGGGGATTCCATTAGGACTACATCTTGCTTTAAATAACAATTACCTGTAGATATTTTACTGATGTGTATCGTTACATACTACTAAGGTTTTTATTGCTTTGTTAGTACGTTATAAACAGTGAAGAAAATATCATATGAGCTCTATTTTTCTTTACACACAAACAAGGTTATTTGATGGCGTGTTTGTGAGGTAATCTCGATACATGCCTGTTATATATTGTTTTTCACAATTTATACCTTTATTAGGGACTACAGGAATATTATTTCATCAAATCGTCAATTAACTTTTTCTCTGGTAATGATCTGGCTTTCACAAATGACTCAATGAAACTTATTTATTTTGTCAGGACTGTGAATAAGATAAATAGACAATAAAATATTTAATCACTGTTGTGAGTTATAGAGTAGAGATGGGGTTTAAATCTAATAGGAACAAAAATAGACGTGACTGAATAAGGCTTATTCAAATACGGGATCAGGTTTTCAATGGAATGCCCCGTGACTACAATAGCGTCATTTAACACAAGTTTGAAAGCAAGCTTCTTTTCAAGGTGTTTACTGAATATTCTAATTATAAACAAAGTAAAATTTATTACTTTGGGAGTTTGTGTCAATTTTTGATAAAAGTATTACATAAACATGGGATTTATCATTTTTCATTTGTCACCGAATTAAAAATGATACATCACTATGATCACTCATAGGTTGCAAGAAAAATTAGATATTGATTTGAAGATATTAAATAAGATAACAGACAAGCAACGATCACTTAATCATCTACATTTAATCTACAAATAGTCCCACTTCAGGCTGAGCTGTTGTCTTCTCCTTCATACAGAAACGCCAATGACTCATACTTATTATCTCTGAACATGTAAAATATTTGTTGATATAAAATTACAAAATTTCTTCAATCTTGAACCTGTTCATCACTTCGTTTGCTTTAAATATATACAGTAAGTGACAGAAACTTACTTTTATTGCCTGTTCAAGGTCGGCTGAACACAGCTGATATCCCCATATTATTTCTTACCTGGTTATAATTCTTAAAGTGTTCAAATTTGTCATTGTGAATCTGTTAAAATTTGATTTTACAAAAGTTTTTTTTTAAGAATTGAGTTTTTTCTTGAGCACATAATTAGTCATTCCATTTCATCTCTCCTATAAACTGTGATACGTTATGAAATCAACACAAATACATGAAGCGTAAAAAGAAAGAAAGGAAAAAATATAGATCTGTTGGATGAAAAGGACTTATTGATTGTAATGTGTGTTATGTAATGAATAGATATAGGGCATAAGCCATTTCTTCACTTGACCAGTGGTCTAACCAGCGGCAAGCCCAACCCTTAATTGTACAAATATTTACAAGAAATTCATGAAGCTCTACCTGCGTTTAGTGTATATTTCATGTAATTAACATACAATCAATACACTCTGTATGTGTAGGCTACATGCAGCTTCCGACATAACATTCAGTTCCTATTGATGATTTCTTATTATGCAAAGTAAAGGTAGAGCATACTTTTATGCATATAATCATTGTAATATTCTGTTGTTTTGCTATTGAAATTTAAGTGACTAATAAACACACTTGTATAGCAGTTTTCTTTTCTTCACTCTGAAATTCCTTATATGTTAGTGCATATGTATACATATGAAAATGGATATTTTATAGAGCGACAAACTTTGCCTCTTGTCTGCTGATGAACATTTGATATTAAGTATTTCATTTCAATAAATTTACATAGTCTATGTTAAAGGCCTGATAACAACAGGTGTGGTGGTAGGACAATGATAATGACCTCTCCCTGACACTTGTGTGCAGTAACAAGGATGGGATTATAATGTTGACCTTTTTCATGTAGTTGTTGGGAGGGGGCTATACCATTGACCTTTTCCTAACATGGTTGTGCAGCCATAAGAGTGGAATAAAAATGTGAACCCCTCTTTGACATGTGTTAGCTGTTAGAACAAGGGTTATAACAGTGACCCCTCTTCGACACACGTATGTAGCTTTAGGGATGGGATAATACATGAAATGTTGACCCACCTCTGAGTAAGGATGAGATTATAACTTTGACCCCTTCCTGACACACATGTGTAGCTGAAAGATTGGGATAACTTTGACCTCTCCCTGATACATGTTTAACTGTAAGGATATGATAATACTGACCTCTTCGTAGCACATTTGTGTAGCTGTAAGGATAGGATAATAACTGACACGTGTACCTGTAAGGTTAGGATAATGACATTGACCCCTCCCTGACACGTGTGTCACTTGTAAGGATAGGATAATAATTTAACCCTCCCTGACACATGTGTCACTTGTAAGGATAGGATAATAATTGAACCCTCCCTGACATGTGTGTCACTTGTAAGGATATGATGATAACTGACCCCTCCCTGACACATGTGTAGCTGTAAGGATAGGATGATAACTGACCCCTCCCTGACACATGTGTAGCTGTAAGGATAGGGTAATAACTGACCCCTCCCTGACACACATGTAACTGTAAGGATAGGATAATAACATGAACCCCTCCCTGACACACGTGTAACTGTAAGGACTGGATAATGACATTGATCCCTCCCTGACATGCATGTCACTTGTAAGGATAGGATGATAACTGACCCCTCCCTGACAAATGTGTAGCTGTAAGGATAAGGTAATAACTGACTCTTCCCTGACACATGCCAGCTGTAAGGATAGGATAATAACATAGACCCCTCCCTGACACACATGTAACTGTAAGGATAGGATAATAACTGACCCCTCCCTGATACGTGTGTCACTTGTAAGGATAGGATAATAACTGACCCCTTCCTGACAGATGTGTGTCACTGTAATGAAAGGATATTAACCCTGTCATCCCCAGTAACCAAATGGCATGGTTTTCTCTATTGTTTAGACAAGTCTATTATGGTCTGGGGTTTTTGAAAGGGTATTAACAGTTATCTACCTGAAATGATTATGTGTGTACTTGAGAGGATGTAATATCAACATTTACCGTACCCTGACATATGTGTAATATAGATCAGATCACATCCATCACATCAGATAATTATTAGCCCACATAGACAGCCATCGATATTCGCATTTTCTATTTCATAGATTTGCATGTTCTACTCATTTAGTCATACCTAAATTTTCCGTTACATGTTTGTACCATATATGATAGTGAATCAACAAGTTCCCGTATATGCCCATCTCAAGTTTAACTATCGCAAACTGTGGTCATCATACTCTCTCTCTCTCTCTCTCTCTCTCTCTCTCTCTCTCTCTCTTTCTCTCTCTCTCTCTTCGCATTTTTCCTAACACTTGTGACTGTATCATTGCTTTGACTATTTGGCTGTTATAACCAGTATTCACCATAATATATAAATATATTACAATGCTGTACAGGTACTCTGTGGGGAACTTTGTACAATGTAATTGTTAAATTGCTTATATCATTGCAGTATTATTCTGATAACTCTTTTATCCACATGTGGTATATTATAAGTTCCTTTTACATTGATATTGATAGTATACACTCCAGTGATAATATTACTTCACTTTCTGGTGATTGTACACACATGTGAGTTATGATGCAGTAGGATATTTTCCTTCCTTCCCAAGATCCAATCACAATTACAGTAAACATTCTAAATGTAAATGCAAACAAGTGATATAGCTGAAGTGCTGGTGTCATATCCTCTATCCTGGGGGTCATTTGGGGGATTTTTTGTTTCTTCTATTGAAAATAGAAATATAATTTTTTCGGCATTAAAAAATTAAAATGCTTACCAGTATCTTATATAAATTTTAACACCTGCACCCTAATAGTAACAGTGTATATATATTGTTATTTCCTATTCAGTTGATCTTATATCATATTCTTTTTTTTTTTGCTAAGCTGTAAACCCTATTTTTATGATACATGGAGCAATGTCATCTGAACATTTACAACCTTAGTTGAACAAATTTTTCATTGCATAACAAACTCTTTTTTCCCCTTTGTTTGCTTTATAATACTGTACCATGTGTTATGTGTTTTCATAAGATTTCATAATCTCAGTACTCTTTTGAGATAATACTGATGACATAACTTAAGCTGGATGCAATTGTGACAAGCGATATGAAAGTAAGAAAAGAAAATCAATCAACCTGAACTTTGAAGCTAGAGATAAAATTGGAAAGTAACTACAAAGAACAATGATGAGATATTGTACACAGAGAGTCAGATATAGGAGAAATCAAGAAATGGCATAGCGATTTGATGGTAGCTGGTCTAAATTACATAAATATAGATACATGTAAATACACATGTTTTAGAAAGAAACTGAAAATCAAAACTGATTATGTGACAAGATAATTTCCTTGTAACATTGCTGACATTGAGATTGCACAAACTGCACGTTAATCAAATTCTAAATGAATAATGATAAATATTTTGTTTGATATAGATGGGTTTCCATTAGCAAGATTTATTTCCCTTCCTTGGCCATGTTGTGTGGCAGCTGGTATATTTTCCTGCATAAATCAGCCAAATTCAATGAAGTATTATTTAAGTTTCGATAGTTTTAAAAACTTAAATTGTTTGGGGATTTAATATTTACTTCAGGTCCTCATTAATCTAAACAATTAATTATGATAAAAATTTTGATATTTTTTATACTCATACTATGTCATCAAATTTGGTTTCTTAAAGAAGAAAGTTTCTGTGTTGACACACAATATGGCCACCAAAGGGGAATAACTCTTGGAAAATAATGCTTATGGAAACAAATCTATACCTCAAAATGAATGTGCTTTATTAATAACCCTTATTTTCTATTATTTGTCAATAGATATGTAGGCTATTTTGTTCAACTATTGAACAAGTCTTGTTTTATATGTCACTTACTCATGATTTTGTTTGTCATTTTTTCACTTCTCCAGTACCGTACTGGTACCTACTATTTTATACATGTAAGATTTGTCATAAAAGCAATATTTCTTTATTTCTGAAGACGAGTAAAGTATCTTATTTTCATACTATTTAGCAGTGTACAATGTACATGTATGTTCTAAAGTCTGTGTTGGAGCCTATGTTTATCATTCATGCTGTACTACCCATCTGTTGTCAGTATAAGCTTACTACTTCTCACCTAGATATTCAGATGAATAATAAATGGAAGAAAATTCTTATGTGAAGAAGACTGCCAAGTGAAGAGGTCTCATGTTCATTATAGCTATGACAACAGATACCTCGGCCCAGCCTGAGACAGATTATGTAGCACTTCTTAATTAGATATTTGAAATTACATACCATTGTCAATCACTGTGACAATACCATAATTAACTTTAAATTTATTATAAATATGGTCTTATTGTGCCATATCTCATGTCACTAGGTGAGATTCTGAGTAAAAACAGAAAGTGGATTATATAGTTGGATTATAAGTCATTGATATGATTCTTATTAGACTGGGCAATTTTTAGATTTTACAGCATGGGGCAAGCATACATGTATATAGGAAAATACAAGACATACTAAATGAGAATTATGAGATACCAAAATGAATACTGCTATCTAGTTGGGTAGTCGTGGCTAAGTGGTTAGTATATTAACCTTCTGATCAAGAGGTCATGGATTCAAATCCCCTGTGGCTCTTTCCCTGTGTCTTCTGAATGGAACAATAAAAACCTAGATCCCATGTCATAGTACTTCGGTGATGGCACATTTAAGAACCCTTTCTACTCAGTGGCCGTTAAGTTTCAAGCAGAGGCCAAGTTTGTTACACTTCACTAGCATAAGTGACATCTCCGAGAAAGATTCCTAGGTAGGACATTAAGAACCAGTGCAACCCAAAACAATACAAATAAATAAAGCGATCTATCCAGATACCTAAATATGAATACAAAAACTCACGGCTTATGCCAATACAGATTAGGAATGATCTGGTAAAGATGAAAATCCATAGTGCTCAGTTAAAATAAGTCTCATTATTTCAGCTCATACTATATAGTCTGTAGTGCTTAGTGCAATTTATTTTATATTTAATTACCAACCTGTAAAAAGTTCCATGGGAGAGATTTTTTAATCTCATGGGGAGAATTAATTTGTAAATTCTAGTTTTTTTAATGGAGAGATATTCATTCTCTCTTAGAAATTATCAAAACTTATTGTATAGGGATATATCATATTATAGTAGAACCGTTTTGTAGAGGCTGCCCCTCTGCCAATCATATGTGGTCTTTCAAGACGGATGGTCTCTCACAACAGGTTTTATTTATATGATCTCTGAAAAAGATATTTCCTTATAAGTGGTCCCTCAAGACAGGTAGTCTGTCACTAAAGTGGTCTTTAGAATAGGTTTCACTGTGTATAGACTTCTATAGGGAGACATCCAGAGCAAACTTATATAGATGCACATATGTTACTCTGAGGAAATGTGCTCTCACTGTGCTTCCACTTTGTCTATATTAACATATGACAAGCACAAAGAGGACATTCACACATGTTAAACTTCATATGTACAGATATAGATCTATGAAGGGCTGAGAAAATGCACTAATTGTAACATCCAATATTATTTAAGTCTGCGTTATTTTATCATACATCAGGGCTCACCCTGGACCCAGAAATTTGTTAGCCAAAAAATTAGCCAACCAAGATATTTTTTAGCCAATGAATAATTTCATTAGCCAACGAACATTTACTAGTATGTGAAATGTCTTTGATGATTTACAAAGAGTGCCATCTGCTAGCCAGTTTAGGTATTATTATAACTAACATTTACATTTTGAATCATCTCCCTTTTATTTGTTGACTGTGATTGCTGAATTATATTTTAATGGGTAGCTAGGCCTAACTTATTTGATTATATAGGACCAATCATAAGATACCATTTTTGTGCAGCAACAAAAAATTGTTAGCAAGAAAATTAGCCAATTACAATTACTTTTAGCCAATTTCCCCCAAAAATAGTCAGTGGCTAAATTGGCCACCTACAGGGTGTACATGCATAGTGTTTATTAGCATTATTTTGATGAACATTATTAACCCATGCATAATGCCAGTTTCATTTCTTTGATTTAAGAACACATTGGAACGTTGTCTCAGCAGACCTGCACTTACATGTATCAACATTTCAATAAATGCTCTATATAATGAGCAAATCTTGTTGTGAGAGACTGCTTCTATACTTGTTATCAAAATTATCTTTACATTGAGCCTATTTTAAGAGATCATGATAGGTTCTACTGTACTGCTGTCCTCATGTGCTGTGGAACAAGTAGGAATTAAGGAACAGTTTTACAGTCTCTCCTTGAGCAGAAGAGTACAGGGGGGAAGAGTGCTAAGTCACATGTTTAAAACTACATGTATAATATCAAGTCGACTGCTTACTCAATTGTTGTAATTTTTTATTTTCCTCTTGTCACACATTATGTGAGATTCATCCAATCATACAGCACTTATCTTATGGGTCAGGGATGTACCAAGTATTTTGATCAAGGCCCTGTGTTTTTACATGCTAGATTGAATTTATTCGCAGGTATTTAGCTCATAAAACAGAACACCAAATTCCTGATCACACGTTATCAGACTAAAGGCGTAGAATAATTGAGTTACACATAAACAATAGAGCCTATACAAGTACATGACTATACATGTGCATTAAAAATTAAATTACTTCTGCCAATGTCACAAACAGTGTTATTTTTAGTTCATTTTAGCTGGATGTCGTGTTACTTGTTCAATTTTGTAAATTTCTACATTATAAGCTATAATTTGTTATCAATTAAAGTTCGTTTCACCATATGGAATCTCTGACTCACTGCAATGTTTAATGTTTTGTTTTCTCATTATAATGTTTGCTGTTTTGATTTCTCTGTATATGATTTTCAGATGTTTTAATTTACAAAAATACAGCCCTCAACATATATCTGTTGATGACCATCGTCTTAGGGCAAGATTAGTTATGTGTGTACATACCTAGATGTATAGAGACTTTTGTTATCTTTACATGGTGTGTGGGTGTGTGTAGTTACATCTTATACACACATGTGCTACATATGAGCCATACACATGTGTTCAGTGTGGGAATTTGGAATAAGATTAGGTCTAGATCGAGTTACAGGTGTTCCATATGACAATTCTAACCATGTATCTACATTTTTATAGGATAATACTTGGCATAGATAACAGTTTAGATTATTTATTTTTCTCTGCCTAGAAAGCTTATGCATTTTTTTTTTTATTTACTGTATACCAGTATTTTCGTTTATTTTGTTGATGTTTTCCATGACGACTTTTTGTACCTGTGTAACTATCAGGGAATCTGTCTACATGAATTAAGATGGATAGTCATGTACAACAGAAGACTGTGCTGGTCCAAGTGTAAACTTACTACTTCACATTGAACACATGCTAGGTTTCTTCTTATCTGATAATATGACACTACATGATATTGATGTACCTACTGTCTAATCACATGATATAACCCAAGTACAGGCATCTAAAAATCTGCTGAAATACATATACTTAGGGAGGCACCAAGGCCTATTGGTTAGCGTGTTCACCCTGATGTTGTGAGGTCTTGGGTTCAAGCCTCAGAGTCATGCTGCTGTTGGCTGTCCCTGTCTTTCGGATGAGACAGTAAAAAACCAAGGTCCCGTGTCCCAGTAAGTGTTGGCACATTAAAGAACTCTCCCTGCTCTATGGCGTTCAGAAATGCCCTTTGAAATGCTCATTATGTCCAAACATCTTACTCAAAGTAAAACTATATCCCCTGACCCAAATACTGTTAATCCATTTTTATTTGCGAGAATTTTATTTTCGCGTAATTTCGCGATAGCACTTACTCGCCAAAATAAAGTTCTCGCTAAATAACTGACCTGATATTAACATGCATCAAACAACACTAACTTTTTACTTAAATGCACGCTCGTGAAAATATAGTATTGCGAATAATTGCATGATCATTGATTCGCTAAAATAAAAATCTGCGAAAATTTCTGGATTTACAGTAGATACCCATTATTTCTCCACTTGAAAAAAAAAGGAATGAAAAAATAGTCAACTGATTCGAATGTTCATTTTTTGACAATATCTCCAAAACAAAATTCAAGCAATACATGTACCCCAACTTGAAAGAAGCACCAGGCATATCTTCACATGTTTACATGCATATGGAAATACTCCAGTATGTGTTAAACTCCCTAGAAAATGAGAAATACTGGTATATCCCAAGTTATAAAATATTCTTATATATCCCTAGATCCACAATGCTGGTGGACATCCCCTGAGATAGCCCACACCTTATTATATGTTATTGATTATGTATACCCAACCCTCCTACATGTACACGTGAGTTATGTATGTGTACTCATGTGTTCACCAGATAGTAGTATATCTTTGTGTATCTTACATTTTTTGTGAAGATCAGTAATCTGTACTTGGTTTTCTCTGTATGTTTGTTTTATTATAATCTTATATGGGTAGTCAATAATGAAGGCTCCTGTTAACAAAGACACTTATTTTTACACAATTTCTATTTATACTTACAATGGTACAAGTGTTTGCTTTTGAGTAACTGAGATATAAAACAAGTGGTGCAATGGGGCGATCATGCCCCATAAATTATTGCTAATGTACCATGAAAACAGCCTCAAAATGACACTGCTCATTCTTATTATTGACAAGAGTAACTTATCAGGTATAAGCAGAACTACTTCTCATCTTCCTTGATGTCAATGATAATCTTGTAATGCATGTTTGTCGTATATCCATGGTTATACATACAAGTTTACCATAAGTCTCCTCCATGAATAATCTGACTCCTTGTTGTAGTCTTCAGTTCAAGAAGTTTATTCAAGGAAAATGCATATATCTCCCATGAAAATTTGAAAAGTTTCTATAAATTCTGATTAAATTTTTGAATTCCCAGTCCCCAAATGAACCCCCCCCCCCCCACTTGATAATTTCTCAAGGTTGGCAGGTACATGTACTATTAGATATATGTACAAGCTGTATGAAAAATGGTATGTTTTTTGCTGTATGTGGAACTTGATGTATAACTAAAAAAAAAAAAGAAGAAATTTTAATATATTTATATATCTTTACATGTCCTTTGTAATAACAATGAGATCTGAATGCAAGTTATCAATTTTATACATATATATCCACACATGTACTGTACAACTCACACACTTATTATAATTGTAATCAGTGCTGAGCCTGTTTAACATCTTGATTAAGTGTGATATGTTAGATGGTGTATGCAGCCAACTTCACACAGTACTAGATATATAACATGAGTAAGTAGGTTACCCAGCAGGAATACTTCCTTGCTTGACTTGTCATAATTGTACAAACCATTAAATTGTCAAAATCACACAGTAGAAAAGAATACATGTATCATCAATTTCAATAGTGCATCATCATTCTCAATAAATAGACATTATTTATCAAAAAAGATGTTCAAATTTGAAAATTTATTGATTATAATTTGGTAATGTTATTAATTTTTTCATCATTCAATGTTTTTTCTGTTTTCTATCCCTATGATCATTTCTCCTGGAGAGCTTATAATCTTTTGAGCATATTTATCAAAACTGATGAATGCTATGTATGAATTCAGTGTTTAATGAGTTATATGTTTATATATATGCAAAACATGGCTTGAATGACTACAGCTGGAGTGTTACTGCAAGGGAAAATCAATTAGATGACTATCACTACTATAGTCTGTTTCTGTATTGTTAGTATCAAGGGAAGCATTTACTGTAAAGCCAATTATAACGATTTTGCTATTGATGTCATGATCACACAACACACACTGTTCCAATTCTCATTTCCATTTCAATACTATTTGTTACTTTTATGCCTTTTGTTCATTTTTTTTTGTAAATTTCATTTAAGTTTGATAAGTGATGCATATGTATTTGAGTTTTAAAATGACAATGGAAATAACAAATGTGTACAAGTATATCATTGACTGTAAACACTGATAAGACTTGCTGCAGAATTACCAGTAATGAATAGCTGGAACACTTGAACTTTACTCTTGATATGGCCACGCAAATAAAACAGGCTCCTAAACAGGCATACCTGTAATGTGGGCCAGATTGCAACACTTTTTAATTTACAGCTAAAAAAGACAGAAATTAAAAAGAAACAAACAAAGAAAACACACAAAAAGTACTTAATCTCCTAAAAATAGTTAATATTATATAAAAACAATGTAATTCATGAATAATCAATGAACTGTACATATATACCGGTGTATATTTACGTATATTCATTATGGTGTGATTATATAACTTATAAGTTTAAGAACACTGGAATTCTAAATTTAAATTAGAGATAAACAGATCATCTCATGCATATACATTGTATGTATATGTGAGATATATGTCTATTTCATGAGTCTTGGAAGTTAGATAACTTCTTACTGGAATAAATTTCTGACAACAGGAACTTATGTGTTTTTCTAAATTTCTTTATGATGTCAACAGTTTATAATACTGAAAAAGAATACAAAAAAAGAAGATACAGCTGTTTAATTCTAATAATTCTTTTCAGGATGAAATCATGGCTGTTTCTGATAAGCTTATAATCAAGGCAGAAGATCTTGTACCCCTGATCACAGACAATGTTCAGTGGTCCAGAGGTCGGAGGTTATTTATGGAGGAGGAGATCATCAAGGGTGAGGAGGAGGAGGAGTTCAGAAATGTCTTTGTCGGAAATAATCGAGGACTAACATTTACAGAGGTAGAGGCCGAAAGGAAAGTAATTGGTGAGTTGATTCTACCTGTACATACATCTGCAACCAACCCCCCCTCAAGAAATCCCCTGTCTGTTTGATCTCTCCCACTTTGCTTTGACATATGTAAATAACTACATACACATACATAAATTTGTCCATACATATACCTACACACATATTTTACACATAATCATAATTCAGAGATAAAGGATATATCTGATCGTATGAAAACAAAATACTTTAAGTGCTAGGAGAAGTTTATCATATCCTGTTAGATGAACAGTTCCTGCTGGCTCAATAGTTAGCAGCTCAAATTCTTACAATTAGTCTGGAGAGCCTGCATCAGCAGGGCTGTATTAAGTCCAACTGTACATAATTATGATGTCTACAGTTCAATTTATTATTTCTACAAATTTGATAATGATAGATAGATGTATATAAATAGCTATATCATAGTTTGTTACAAAATTTTCTGTTCAAAAACAGCTCAACGATAATGGATGTGAAGTTCTCTTCGGGTATCTGCTTTGACTTCTCTGATTGATCAGGACATTAGCCAGTATCGTCACTCTTAAACAAAATAAAACACTAACAAAATACACAAACAGTACATGAAAAGATCAATTTGTTGGTCCGTCATAGGCACATTACATGCAGTGTTCTCCCCAGGCCCATATAGCGTGGTGGTACCACCACTCTATT
>JACSZP010065960.1:0-10799 GCA_016161895.1 Pinna nobilis
TATAGTATTTATGCACAATCATTATCATAAGAATGACAATTTGTAATTTTACATTAGCATTTTATTACAGGCAGACAATATTTGTCAAGTCTCCAAGGAAGCCATTGAAAAAGTGAAGAAATTTCGAATGAGAAAGGGAAAAGATATCGCAGCTATATTGTGTTAGTATACTTACAGTAGTTTTGCATATTTTTAATTTTCATTACCATTTATTAGCCCACCATCATACTGATGGTATGGGGGTTCCCCACGGTGTGTAGTTTTGCATGCCACATTTTGGAACTGATCCAAACCGAAGAGGGGAACTCAGGTTTAAAAAATGTCAGTCCTGTTATCGCTATTTCTGAGAAAGTAATAAAGGGATCTTTATCAAAATTTGCATGGAGGTTCCCTATGGGTCCTTATTTTGCATGGTATATTTTGGAACTAATTCAAAAATAATTGGTACCCAAAAGGGGGAATTAAGATTTTAAAATATAAATCTTGTTATCGCTATTTCTGAGAAAGTACTGATGAGAACTTTTTAGATATTATGCTTAGGTTTTCCTTTGGGTCAAGTTTTGATGGTACATTTTGGGAATGATCAGATAAAAAAAGGGGCCCAAAAAGGGAACACATTTTGAAAATATTTGATGCCAAATATCTCGGAAACTATTGGATTTTCAATATATGGTAACTGTTGCAAGTTTGTAGAGAGTGATGAGTTCTCCCTCCTTGGAAAGTTTCAAGGTCATAAGGTCAGAGGTCAAGGTCACAGAGTAATTAAAAAAATTTTAAGCCAAATTTCTCATAAACTTGGATTTTCAAAATATGACCTCTGTTGCATAGAATGATGAGTTTTACCACTCTGAAAAATTTTAATGTTGTCACACGGTCAGCATTTTTTCCAAATAACTCAGAAAGTATTGAAGTTTCTGTAATTATGAAATAACAAACCATTTTGAGTTTACTCCAGCTAGATTTCCTTCAGCTGTGAAGACCTTTTTGCTTTTAAATAGTGGTGTTAGCACATATAGAAATTTGACCTTGACTTGTGGAGATCATAATCATAGTTATTTGCAATTGAATAATCATTAATTTTTATATATTTATCACACAACATCACTAGTGCTAAACCATGCTTTGAAATAAAGAAATAAATATTTTGTATCCCTCTGTCATTCATAAGATGTACTAGTTCAACATAAACTCTTAATTTGGAAATAGTATGCTTTTCTCTTTAATGTAAGACTATGGTCTATTATGGTACATAGGGAAGATTGGATTGCCAGTATTACATAACCAAATTTGAATCAACAGCTGGCATGAACATTATAGTCACAAGTTAGCCTAGCAATGTCACCTGTGGGGAAATTTCATTCACAATGTCAGTTAGTTCTAAGACTAGTCTATTATCGTTTATAGTGAAGAAAGGGTTACAAGTGTTTTATAATTAGTCCACCAATCATATTAATCTGTTTCACCCACAAATAAAAATACCCCGGTAGACTGATCCAGTTGTTTATTGGAGTCATAGCTGGTCAATACACTCCTTCAACAGAATTTCATGTTACAATACACAGCTTGTCATTTCCAGTATTTTATCTTAGTTTCACATACATGTACAGGTACCCGGTCATCTTTCTCAAATCTTGTGTAGGGGTTCCTTGGGGTCTTGTTTTGCATGTCACATTTTGGAGCTTATTAGAAACAAATTGGAGCTCCAAAGGGCTTGGAATTGAAATGTAGGGTCCAGTTATTGAAGGCATATAGAGTAAAAGGAGCAAGAAGGATAAAGAATAGTCTGCCATAGGTCTATTAAAGAGCTAATGATGGTGGGTGTCAAGATCCTTCTAGGATCTCTTGTTTTTTAATAATGATATCTAAATAAAATTGATGTGTCATTCATTGCAATTAGGTTCATGGTGACCTATTGCCATCGCTTTTTGTCCGTCGTCATCTGTCGTGCGTCATACATCGTCCGTTGTCCATTAACTTCTCACATTTTGAACTTCTTCTCAAGAACCACTGAATAGATCATGACCAAACTTGGTGCAGATGTTGTACACAAGGTCCCACACAAGTGTTGTTACTTTTTGGTGCCATGCCAAATCCAAGATGGCTGCCATGGCCTCTGATTGGCTTAGACATTTTGAACTTCTTCTCAAGAACCAATGAATGGATCGGGCCCGAACTTGGGTTTGACTTTCTACACAAGGTCCTACACAAGTGTTGTTACTTTTCGGGGCCATGCGAATTCCAAGATGGCCACCATTCTTCCCAAGAACCACTGAATGGATCATGCTCAAACCTAGTACAGATGTTCTACACAAGGTCCAACAGAAGGTTTGTTACTTTCATAATTGTTTCCTACCATCATAATAATGTCAGTAATAAAATGTTTGTCAAGATACAAATTTATTTCATATATTCATAGGAATGTGCCACATGGTTGGTTGTATTGTTGTTTAACGTCCCATTCAAGGATCTTTCACTTACATGGAGCTGTCAACAAATGCTGATGAAGGGTGACAAATTTGGTCTATGCCTGGCATGTAAGGCCACTGAGCAGGGGGGCAGGGGGTTCTAAACACGCCGGCATCTACTATGATACTGGACCAGGGCTTTTACTGCTTCATCTGAAGGACAGAACAGATTCGATCCCACAGCCGTACTATTAAGTGGCAAAGATGGCTGGCCCCTGTACCACATAGATAAATTGTGTAGATATCTTCTATTACAATGTATCTGTGTTCTTTCTAGAGAATGTACATAGTGCTGCTTCTGTACATGTATTGCTATATACATGTACCTATGACTTATTTTGTTCCTTTTATGTCCCCCTTTACAAAATGTCAAGGGGAACCTGTTTTTTTCAGTTAACTCCTCCTGCATTCATATTGCAACAAATTTAATATTTTGCAGATTTTTAAAATAATTTATTCACATACAGATGACATGTCCACTGGCTTTTTAAGTTTTAGTTGAAATTGATGTTGGTTGGACTTTGTCATCCCCCCCAACCCTCCCAATACTGCCTACATACTTGGATCATGGTTTGTCCAGTTAATTGGCCCCTGTTAATTCCTCAAACAATTTTATAGCTACAGCTTCAATATTGTGCAGGATATTTGTACAAGTAAGGAGGAAGTGTTTGTCCAGAGGAGGGTAAATTATTTGTGCCTTGCAGAGAAAACTTTTTTTTTAGATTTTATTTGCATTTATGTATTTCTTTTTTGTTTTATTCAATAACAGTGAAAATAAATAAAGATACGATGACAATTGAAGTGGAGGAAGAAGTGGAAGTGAGTTTTTTTTTTACCTTATCTAAGTATTATAACATCAATAGACTATGTTATACACACTTTGAAATCTGTACACCGAAGATTCCTGAATGTGAGACTGTAAAAACAGAGGTCCCGTGTCACAGTAGGTGTTGGCACATTAAAGAACCCTCACTGCTCTACGGTCAGCAGTGCCGAGCATAGGAAAAACTTGTCGCCCTTCACTGGCACACGATGACATCTCCATATGAGTGAAATATTCTTGAGTGGGACGTTAAACAACAGTACAACAACAACAGACCTGCACTGACAAGAGACTGAGGGCTCTGAAGCACAATGCTCTAACCATTTTGGCCACAGAGGTCCCACTTAGCAGGATGATGGAACACAAATTGTGGAGATAAAAGAGCATGACTTACCTGTATAAGGATGAGGGGAAGCATGACTTATGGGGGATAGGAAGATAGCATTTCATATGAGGTTAGAGGAGCTTGACTTTTGAGGATGAGGGGAAGCATAATTTGTAATAAATTGTGAGGGAGCCTGATCTCTGAGGATTAAGGAGGGAGCGGTGTTTGTAAAGGAGCTTAACTTGTGAGGATGAGGGAAAGTATGACTCGTGAGGAAAAGGAAAAAAGCATTTCATATGAGGGTACAGGAGCATGGCACGAGAGGAAGCATATTTTGTGAGGAATAGTGAAGGAGCCTTACTTGTGAGGATGAGGGAAAGTATGACTTGTGAGGAAAAGGAAGAAAGCATTTCATATGAGGATAAAGGAGCATGGCACGAGAGGAAGCATAGTTTGTGAGGAATAGTGAAGGAGCCTTACTTGTGAGGAACAGGGAGAGAGTAGTCTTTGTAAAGGAGCTTGACTTGTGAGGAGGGAAGCACAGATTGTGAGGAATAGTGAGGGGGCTTGGGTCTGCACATGGAGAGTAAGTATGGTCCTTCATGAGGAAATTGTTAAAAGGTTATGGTGATAGAAAAATAGTTTACACTTTGGGGAAATTCAGATTATGAAATAGAAGCGATTAGAAAAGATATATGTATGCTGGCTTGAAGACTTGACAGTGAAGGGATTGAGTCGAAGATAGATCCCATCATTGAAGACAGTGAGAGATTTGAGAGAAAGAAATAAAAATCAAAGACTGTTATAGAACTACTAATGGTGCAATGTTGGTGGATGTCAAGATCCCTCATGGGTCTCTAATTTAAGAGAACACCTATTTTCAAAAAAACTATTTCCCCATGGATGTTGAGGTGGTATGTAAATACTGATCTACTGAACAATGATAAGCCAGAGAAGAATCAGGGTGTTGTTTTCATGTCGTACATTTTGTAACTTGCAGGTTTAGCAGAAAATACCACTCTGTATTATTTGTGACAATGCAATCTACACGTGTATCATCTTCTTTGTTTTTTTAATAGGATTCTTCTGTAGATGATATTAGAGATTTGCTCCCAGAACGTCAGCCTCGCTATTTGGTAATGAGCTATCGTCTTGAACATGGTGATGGAAGAGTATCATATCCTCTTTGTTTCGTAAATAGTATGCCTACAGGTACAGTTTTTATTTTATCCCAGAATATGAATTGAAACATGCTTAAGGCCACCCATCATAGAAGTCATATGCACCTGTTATTTGTCATATGCACCAGTCATTTGTCATATGCACTTGTCATTCGTGACATGCACCTGTAAATTGACATGTACACATGTCATTTGTCATTTTCACCTGTCTTTTGTCATAATTTTGAACCTGTCATTTGTCACATGTACCTGTCAATTATCATATGCACCTGTCATTTGTCATATGCACCTGTCATTTATTATATGCACCTATCATTTGTCATGTGTACTTGTCATTTGTCATAATTTTGCACAAGCCATGTGTCATATTCAATTGCCTTTTATGTGAAATGTCTATAGAGCAATCATTCTCTCTTATAACTATTTTCAGCAAGACTTGTGGATTGACAGCAAAGCTGAGCTAATGAAATTGGTGGTTGTAGCTTAATGCCAACGACTTTTCAACACATGTCTTTCTTCAGGATTAAACTTTCGGCCACTGTTCCTTTTTGGTCTCCCCAATCTAAGCAGAGTATATTATCACTCCACCCCTTGCTTCTGTTCAACAACTTTACATCTCATATTATTCTGCTGGAAGTGACCAAAGTGTAACAACAATCCAGAAATATGTTTTTTTTAAGCATTATTTCCTTTGATAAATAATCTTTCTTTTTTTCTTTTATATTTTAGGATGTTCTACAACACAGAACTTGATGTATGCAGGATCAAAATTAAATTTGTTAAAGGAAACTCAAATACCACATGTAAGTCACTTCTTAGGCCACCATCATACATAGCAATATACTGAGACAATGTTCAAATTATGACCAATAATAAACCTTGGTTTGCAATAAATGGCAATGAAATCCATATCATTGAAATCGCAATCCCTTAATAGCAATAAATTCCAAATTTCATAAAAATTGGACAATGCTGAAATATTGACCAATCAGAATCCTTGGTTTGCCACAGATGGAAAGGAACACCCCAGAAAACTGAAATTGCAATCCCTTAATATCCATGAATTCAAAATGTCATTAAAATAAGAACGATGTTGAAATTTCAACCAATCTGAAACCTCGATTTGATTTTTAAAAATAAACAAAACAATTTTAAACCTATGTTAAACTTTGGACCCCTTTGTGGCCCCATCCTGACAACAGGGAAACCCATTTGAAGAAACTTGAATTTGTACTATATAATAATTCTACCATATTAATTTGATAAATTGTATTTCAACTAATTTTGAGAAGAAGGTATGTTAACCTATGTTAAACTTTGGACCCCTATTGTGGCGCCATCTTGACTTCAGCAGCCACCATTTGAACTTGAACCAACACTTTATGAGGATGCTTTCATGTGAATCTTGTGATATTGGTTCTTGAGGAAAAGATTTTTAAAGACATCCACCAAATTGTTTATGTTTCTCCCCTTTGATAAGGGCCTGACCCATCATTGGAACAAACTTGAATCCCCTTAACCCAAAGATGCTTTGTGCCAAGTTTGGTTGAAATTTTTAAAGAGAAATCTTACATGTGCATTTGATATTAATATGATAAATTATGAATGGCCAATTTAGCCATTACAAATGATTTGTGGGGCCGCTGTGGCCGAGTGGTTAGCGTGGTCGACTTTGAATCAAAGGGTTCTGTGTTTGAATCCGCACAGTGCCACGCTGCGGTTGGCCGTCCCTGTCTTTTGGATGAGAGAGTAAAAAGCAAGGTCCCGTGCCACAGTAGGTGTTGGCGCGTTAAAGAACCCTCCCTGATCTATGACCAGCAGTGCCAAGCAGAGGCAAAATTTGTCGCCCTTCACCCACACAGGGTGACATCTCCATATGAGTGAAATATTCTTGAGTGGGACATTAAGCAACAATACAACCAATCAACAAATAATCCGGATGCTTCACCTTCCGGGCGATATTTCTAGAGAACATTTTCAAATTGCATTTCAGTAATCTGGATGCTTCATTTATCCGGACAATTTGGGGGGGAACGAAGGTGTACGGATTAATGAGGCTCCACTATATCTATTCGGGACATGTCATTCTATCATAAACTGCAATCATTAGGCCTATAGTATTATACCAGGTATCAATTTTTGGTCATTTATACAATGAATTCTTTAAAATCCGCACTGTTGTTTCTATAAAATGTTAAAATTGCCCTAAAGACTATCAAGATGGTTCAACATATTTATATGTTATATGGAGAGTTCCTGCATCCCAGGAATGATGTATTAGTTCAAGCTCAGTTTGACTAGCTATGTTGACTCACTTTACTTTCACTTTAGTTTACACTAAACTTTACATTCAGTCATTATACTGTAAATCCAGAAATTTTCGCAGAGCTTTATTTTGGCGAATCGGTAGCCATGTACTTATTCGCAACTCTATATTTTCACGCCTGTGCATGTTAAGTGTGATAGTTTATGTTGTATGGTATATGTAGATTTGAGGTTATTATATTAAGGGAGAACTTTATTTTCGCGAGAAAGTGCTCTCGCGAAATTACGCGAAAATAAAATTCTTGCGAATAAAATTGGATTTACAGTAGTTTGACTCCCATTTGCCCTACTTACCATGTTGTTGAGCTTGCATTTCCATTTCAGGTCTTCGATATAGATGATGTAGAAGAATTGGATGAGGAATGGTTGAAAACAAAACTTAAAAAGTGAAATGTTTTGAAGACTTTCCTTGATTACAACACTGTGGCCAGAGGGCGCTTTTAACCGTTAAATGAAAGACACATAAAGTGCACTTGTACTTGTGCAAGCAAAGTCCTTAAACATAATTGTAATACAGTCCTAACAAAATAATGATGTCTGTCTGCTATGGCATCTGAAGCCATGTATGTGAAGAATCTGTTCTCTGTATAATCTAGTGAAGATATCAAATAAGAAAATAACTAATGAGTGATATATTTATTAGATTTATAGATAAGAAGCATACTGTTATAAAGTCCTGAACTGTCAGCCATATCTTAGTAGGTGATTAAAGTTTTTAGGTTAACCCTTTCAACGTCACAGACCATAATGGATTGGTCTAAGACAATATAAAAAAGCATACCATTTTTAAATACTTGGGGTTGAAAGGGTTAAAGCATTTGTATTTATCTACAGGTAAGGGAACTCAGATGAGAGAAAAAAAAACACTGCAATAAAGTCTTTAATAGTAACTTCAGTCCTTTGACTTAAATTGGCAAAATGACTCAGACACTTGCCCGCAAAGACATGGACATCACTGTAGTAATTAAATGACTGTTTCTTGATGTTCATATTCCAGGATTATCAGTATCATTTTGCCAACCAAAGTTAGAGGACTGCATTTATAGTGAAAGACTCTATAACTGACGTCATGTGTATGGTCAGTCCAAAGTGTTTGAAATGAAGTCATATTGTCACTAGTCTCAAACATTCCATGTGTGTTTGGAAACAGTTTTTTATTATTCAATAAATTATCCTAATTTTTCTTGTAAACAGAAATACAAAATTTCTTCTTTGTCATATGCTAATCATGTGCGGATCTAGGATTTATTTTTTTTTCCAGGGGGGGTGTGTCAAAATTTTCCAGGGGGAGTCGAACCTGTGGTAAGGAAAAAACCAACCCTGTTAAAATTAGAATCTAAGCATAAGTGACCAATGGTGGTATATATTTTGCCAATTGCAGGAGGGGGGAGGGTCCGGACCCCCTCATTCCCCCACTAGATCCACACATGCTAATTTTACTGTGCCAAATACTGATGTAATGTATGATAAGAAGCAATTGAGATAATCTATTAGGGGTGCATTATCGAGCCTCACAGAAGCCATATTGTCTCAATACAACCCGAACCTCAGGAAGCACAATTCTGAACTAGTTATGCCTTAAATTTACTTGTTTCACATTTTAAGTTAAAGGAGGTAGATTTAGTAAAGGACATTACAAGGTCACATGGAGGGGGGAGGGTTATGTTTCCCCTAGATCCACACCAGGAAATAACTGTAATCTCAGAGGTAATAAAACATCTATGGCTCTGATACAGTAACTGTAAACTTCCATATTTATCACCTAAGCATCTAGGCAATTTTCTTAAATGTGATATCATCAACTCAGTAACAGCATATTTCATCATTATCAATTTATTTGTTATCTCCTATTTTATTACGGGACCAACTCTTTTCCTTCAAGATACGTTCAGAATTATATGCAATGGAATTTATTTGTTGTTCCTTTCTACCCCCCACCTATATATGATTCTTTTATGCCTTTGTACTGTCTGCATATTTTTGTTTTACCCAGTTATAACTTCATTTTTGAAATTTTTTGTTAAGAAGTAATGAAAGGCTCCTAGTAAGAGTGGGTGACCGAGTCATCAAACTTCTGGGGACTATACTGTAAATCCAGTAATATTCGCGAGAATTTTATTTTCGCGTTATTACGCGAGATCACTCACTCGCGAAAATAAAGTCCTGGCTAATGTAATAACTTGATATTAAAATGCATCAAACAACACAAATTATGAACTTAAATTCACAAGCGGGAAAATAAAGTATTGCGAATAATTATATGACCGTTGATTCGCTAAAATAAAGTTCTGCGAATTTCTGGATTTACAGTATGTAAGTCCCAGATCTGTGCTTTTGTATTTTTGAAGATATACACAAGCTTCTTTCTTAATAGTCCTTATTTGTCTGACGAAGATACACATACTTATGATATAATTCTGTTTGAGACAGATTTGATTGGATGTTGATCATATTTTCAAACCTTTTTAAGTGTTGTTGTTGTTGTTGCGTTGTTGTTTAACGTCCCACTCAAGAATATTTCACTCATATGGAGACGTCACCATGTGTCGTGAAGGGCGATAAATTTTGCCTGTGCTCGGCACTTATGGCCGTAGAGCAGGGAGGGTTCTTTAACGTGCCAACACGGGACCTCGGTTTTTACTGTCTCATCCGAAAGACAGGGATGGCCAACCGCGGAGTGGCGCTGCGGGAATCGAACCCCGGACCCTTCGATTCAAAGTCGAACACGCTAACCACTCGGACACGGAGGCCCCCCTTTTAAGTGTAAAAAGTTGATTAGCTTCCTTAGATATTCCCATTTTTGGAAATGCTTGCCAGAGCATCAACTTATACCGGTATGAATAAATTATTCTCTCTTTAATCCAAAAAAACCCCAAGTTTCCTACACAAAACAAGAGTGTTGGCAGGTATAAACATTCATACATGTGTAGTAGGCCCTATACACTTACAATATGGCTACCAGGCAATGAGGTTAGTGGTTGCCAGGAGCAATGCAGCTACCGGTAGCTGAGTATATTCATCTGCTCTTGTAGGTTTGTTCAGTTTACATTTTAAAAAGAACTTTTTATTAATTATTCAAAAGTGGAAACAAGTTATTCTTGTTTCTAAGCAAATTATGAGGTTCAACATGCATAGTTTTGTATTTAATTGAGAAATGATTTGGTTTGAGGACACTGTTTTATAATTGGCTTCATGTCAATTATTAAGTGTGCACCACCTCAAACCATATTATTTCTCAATAAAATGCAAATTTTGATCAATGATCCATAAATAATTGTAGTTTGAATTTGATATTTACATTCTGAACATGAGTATTTGAGAGAGTTTTTGGTGCACGATTCCAAGACTGACGCCAATGTATTTCTTTTGAGATTATGTCAACATGTCTGCTCACATCATTTCACATCTGTAAAGTTGTGTTAAGAATTTGATTTAACAATTGTCTTGGTGTTTTTACATTTTGCTGAATTATTTACATCATTTATTGTAAGTTGCTTTATAAATTGCAACTCCTATACTTGAAGTGTCTCTCAGCATAAGGGAAAAAAAACAATTAATGCATGTATATCTCCAATGTTTGTCTTCCGACTGAAAGGTCCAGGGTTTGAGTTTAAGCCATGCTGCATTTCACTCTTCCTGTCTTTCAGACGAGACAGTAGGAACCAATGTCCCACGTCACC
>JACSZP010065992.1:0-11039 GCA_016161895.1 Pinna nobilis
CAACCACCACATTGTACAGAGACAGAGAAATCTCACCCTCGTGTCATAGATTTGCAATATCTACAACTCAACAATTAAGCCTCGTCGTGGGCTGCAAATCTTTGACACTAGGGTGAGATTTCTCTGTTTCTGTACGACAAAGTGGTGGTCTCATGCGAAAAACAGGGACAGCCAACCGCAGCGTGGACCGAATTCGAACCCCGGGGAAATCTCTATCAGATGATGAACACGCTTATCACTAAAACACGGCGGCCCCGCATCAAAAATAGATCTACATTGGTCTAGTATGTTGTCATGTTTTAATTTTTGAATTTACTAGGTGGGTGGTAAATACAAAAATCAAAACATGACAATGGGATACGCAGTTTATACATGTATTTGAAAATTTAAAAAAAATGATAGGGCTGAGTTGTCTGCATACATCTTATTTCTACTTAGTAATGAACGCCCACTCTTCCATTTGAATGAAATTTCATTACCATTATCCCCTTTGAAATTTCTAAATCCGCCGGGAACCCCCGAATTGTAGGCTTCATTGACCGCCCATGCTTGATGTACACAACATGTGCACCTTGTCTTGATTTACAATGAAAAGATATATTTTTAGCATGGCGGTCACATGTTTGTATAGTCATTTTCTTAAGCTATTGTGCGTGACTCACGAAACGGAACAATCCCCCCCGATATCACGTTACAGAAAACTATTCGAGATAAAAAAAAATTAACTAAAGGGATTTCCTTCTGCCATTTTCAGAACAAAATGTGACTCATTTTCGCCCCGTCCTTCATACCTCGTGTCAGTGCTACATTACATAAGTACTAAGTACATGCAAACGAGGAAATATCGGAAGATAACACACTACGAGGACGAAATCCAGAAATTTTAAACAAAAGGAATTTCCGCGGTGTTTTCCGACCTGGTTCATCGTGCAGGTCACAGGTTGTGTTTTATTTTAATACGTTCAGTGTCTCGATCGATACTCACTACAAAATTATAATAATATAATCACATTTTGTCATGGATATATCAACAGCGGTACTGCGGAGTCTGGCCGTAATCATTTTCTCAACTCTATGTACCGGTAAGTAGATCATTTACATATAGGCCTATGTATGTTGACTGTATGCATGTTTTCTTTAAAGCGAAATGGGGACAGAATAGCTGGATAGAAAACAAGAAGGCCGTGTGAACGGGGCAGAATTATGTCACATTTAGCGATGCTGTATTTTGCTACATGTCTACGGCTGCGGTATTGATTTCAACACATTTTGAAGTGTATTAAAGTGCAACATGCATGGTTTAACAATGGGTCCCTACTAGCCTAGGCGATATACATATAATTACGTCTACTTTCACTTTGACGTGAACGACGCTTTCGTACATTTCTCCTGTGTAGGCCCGAATTTTACATTGATACAGCCTGAAAATGTGACAAGAGGTTTTATACAATGGAATCCATATACCAAAGATATCAAAATACAGGTTTTCTTTTAGTAGGCTAGCTTACAGTACATAATGATGAAAGAATATCAAAATCAATTTTTCGTTTTTGGCCGGACATGGGCCCGAATTACTAAACAGTGGAATGAGAGGTTTCAATAAACAAATGTATTGACAGGCACTGACGTTTGGGAGATGGATGCCTAACCCCCCCCCCCCCTTTCCGGGTCCCATCTGATAGCTAGAAAGATCTATAGATATCCATTTTTATAACAGAAGTGGGTGTTCGTTTCATAATAGCCTACATAAATCATGCACACACTTAAGCACATGAATGTAGGATACGTTCATGTGATTGATTTCCTATTTTATGCATTGAGCTGTATCTATAATATTCGCACTCTTGTTTGTGGGAGATGTTATTGATTTGTCGATTTCCGCGAATCAATTCCGGAAGAAGAATATCTGATGAGTCACATCCGTTTTGTTTAGTCAGTTAGGTTCTAGTTGCAAACGAACATATTAATCCATAAAGCTCCATTCGTTTCGCTTGAATGAAAATCAAGAACGTTTGTGCTAGCCCCGCCTGCCCGGGTTACTGACACTTTTTAAATAATGATGGGTAAACCTATCATTAACTTTGAATTTTAAACTCTTAATTGTATTTTCTATATATAGCCTATTTATTTATTTTACGATCAAAAGGCATTTAATAAAAACCAAAATGTGTTTGTGAAACACTGATGCCCCCCCCCCGACAGCAGCTATTAAGAATATCGTAGCATTAGTCATATGTACCTCAAAGTTCCAAGGTCAAGGTTGAGAGGTGAAAAAAAAATATTGACCGTCAGAAAGGTCTTGTCACAAGGAGTACACTTTGAAAGCCTTATTACTTACCAATCAGAAGTTATGGCCAATGTTAAAGTTTTTCAAAAGAAGGTCAAAGTCCAAGGTCAAGGTCACGAGGTCAGAAACTATGGTACCAACAAAAAGGTCTTCCCACAAGGAATAAACATATGAAATATGAAAGCCCTGTCAAATATCATTCAGAAGTTATGACCAATGCGAATTTAAGTGTTTGCGGACAAATAGACTGTAGACGGACAGACCAAAACCTATTTGTCATTGAAACTTTCTTTCTGGAGGCTTACAAAGCATAAAAATTGGTTTTGCACCCCTTTTGATCTACCTCCTAGACCACCGAAACTAGGTTACGAAAAGACCTCCCAACTTAGTTACAGGGGGCCTCCGTGGCCGAGTGGTTAGCGTCTTCGACTTCGAATCGAAGGGTCCAGGGTTCGAATCCTGCAGCGCCACTCCGCGGTTGGCCGTCCCTGTCTTTCGGATGAGACAGTAAAAACCGAGGTCCCGTGTCACATTAGGTGTTGGCACGTTAAAGAACCCTCCCTGCTCTACGGCCAGCAGTGCCGAGCATAGGCAAAATTTGTCGCCGTTCATTGCCGCATGGTGACGTCTCCATATGAGTGAACGATTCTTGAGTGGGACGTTAAATAACAACAACAACAACTTAGTTACATGTATTTAGTAGGCTAGACCACCACATGAGGTTAGATAAACCAACAACAGTTATATTTCTATTTGAGGCTGGTCAAATATTGAAAAAAGATCACCTTATTCAGACCATTTTCAACAATCTCTCACAAGTTTGTTTCAACCAGAAAATTTAACTACATGTACATGCTGTATATTGACCAGGCATTCGATTCCATACCAAAGTATAGGTCTTAAGCTTGACAAAGGCCTACTTTCCAAAAACATGCGCAAGATATTTTTTATTACAATACCCATGCCGGGTGTGACCGGTAGACAGGGGATGCTTCCTCTTTCTAGGCACCCGACTATACCTCTGGTGTGTCCAGAAATCCATGTTTGTCCAACTCTTTATTTTGTATGAAATTCCTTATAGGTGCCGCGCGCGGAACAGGAGTTGCTTACCCTTCCGGAACACCTGAACTCACCCTTGGTTTATGGTGGGGGTTCATGTTACTTATTTTTCGTGTCTTGTTGTGTTGATAGCTGTTTGTGTTGTCTCTTTTTTGTTTGGCCATGATTTCGTCTGCCTTTGCATTTTTGATTTATTGACCCCCCTTGGTATCTTCTACAGTCAACTTTTTTATAGGAGTTAGGAGATTGATCACTGTTCGTTACCTTTACCCTTTTATTACCTCCCTTTTTTGTTGTAGGGTCGTGTCCGTCACCCGGATGGAAGGAAGATGAAGAGACAGGGAAGTGTTACATGTTCAATGAACAAAAACAAACTTTTGCAAAAGCAGAAAGAATTTGTAAAAGTTACGGAACTCGCATACTGCGATACCCAAAAGATATGTCTAAAATATCCATTCTAGATCTTCTGAATGTGACTGGTCTAGAAATATGGATAAAATCGCCAGCTATTGTAGTAGAAGAAAAGATAACGGGCAAAGAAAACATCTTGTCGACCGGATCTTCGCCCGGGGGTGGAAATGTAACAACTACCCCACAGGTGAAGACGGGCTACCGCCCTGTTGCAAGAAATCCAGGGGAATGTCAAGCGATCAGAATAACAAACAGTGTTATAGTGTTGGTATCTAGAAAATGTGATACAAAACTCGCCTTTGTGTGTCGAGAAAAAAGACGCCAGAGAAAAGGAAAAGGTACGTATTGATTCATTACTCTTTAGGCATTAATAAAAAAAAAACAACCACGGCCATTTTAATTTTTAATTCTTTGACAAAGAGCTTATTTTACTTTGAAGCCAAAAAACTTTTCATTAGAAATAAATGGAACTTTCATAGCACTAGTATCTCCAATGGTGAATAAACGTGACTGTATGCAATCTTTACGCTGAAATGACGTCAGTGTCGGATATCATCTAGCGTTATTCCATCGAGAGAAACAGCAGACCTGTACTGACGTCATTAGATATCACGTGGTACATAACTGAATTAGGTCCATCGGAACCATCTAAATGGAGTTTTCATTGACAACAGACGATTTCGCTGCAAATGCGATCCTGTAACTGATTGAAAAAAATGATATAGACTTCCGAAAAGTGACACTAAGAAACAATCAATTACTATAACGGCGTCTTTACGGGTATCTGTATCATTTTGCCAACCGATGTCATAGGACTGCTGTTACAGTAGAATGGTCTAAGCTTTTGACGCATTTATTTTGCGTCCTAGTTCAGAAATGCCCAAATGATTAAATGTCGATAAAACGCTGTGATAAAATGTTGGGATCAGTTTTGAAAATTATATATCTCGATAAATTGAGGATTTCTTTTTGTTCATCTAAATAATTAATTACTCTTTAAATGATAATATCGGAATATTCGTTTTATTTCAATATTTTTTTAGATGAAAAATAGATTTGAACACTGATATTTTGCAGGCATGCGGACCAAGGTACTTATCGCCATTATAGCGGGTTCTGTCATACTGGTCCTATTCATTGCTGTCATCTTAAAATCGTGCCACAAGAGATTCAAAACACTCGAACGAGCAGAATATAGCATGGTGAAAAAGGAGAATGAGGATAAAATAGATCTGCAAAAGGCTGAGTATATCCGCATAGGATCTGTGCGCCAACCAGAGGATAAAGTGTGAAGCAACGAATGCCAATTCATTAAGTATACCCTTCCCGGTGGAATATTAGATATGAAATTATGGATATGTAGTTGGTTTAGACACATCTTGTGGATAGAGCAAGCTTAACGTTTGGAATTCCACCATGCCATCTGTTGCAGCTTCTTGTAGCCAACGTTTGAAATTTCATTCTGTTGCTTTGTTGTATAGAGAGAGAGAGAGAGAGAGAGAGAGAGAGAGAGAGAGAGAGCACTTGATAGTGCATGATTCAGTATGGAAACAAAGGAAAAAGACGATGGGCCAAAAAGAATGGCTAAAACATCCGTGCACCAACAAGAGGAAATACATAAACATATAACAGCTGCTCAAGAGAGTGAGCAGAGGAATCTCAAGTGAGCAAATATGCTCAGAGCTGAATATCAGTTATGGAATAATTGGTACATGTAGTTAATAATTGGTACATGTGATTATTATTAGTATATTTCAGAGTGAAAGAGATTTTGATGGCAGAGTGATTTTCACATTTGCAATTCCACCATCATTAGCTGCTTCTTGTGGCCAAACATTTTTCACAGACAGTAAATTGCCTGAATATGTGCGCGTGGCAGTGCTTGCGTGCGCGCGCGTTTGAAAACCTTCCCAATGTATCAAAATATATCATGTGCTTGACTTAATGCCATTTACGTATCATCTAACATAGACAGTGTGTGCAAAATCGAGAATTGTGATAAACCTGCACTGAGTACCTGAGGAATTGCGCTGCTGCGCAGAAAACATTCACGTCATTCGTAATCTTAAAATCACTCTACATAAATGCATTTTGTTTTATGGATGTTTGTCAATGCATCTCCATATATTATGAAATTTTCTTTTTAATCTTGCCGTCTCACCGCAGGTCAAACCTTAAGCAGCAGCGAAAATAACAAGGTAGATAGTATTCCAAATGAACATTATATAGATGAGGGACGATCGGGAAAATTTGAATATGACAAGACAGAAACTAGAAACGTCAATTTTGCTTATAGTAGCTTTAAACTGATTTTATATATGAATGTTTCTCTTTGAGGAATCAACAAACCTCTTCATGTTTAACCCTTCCCACCATAAGTATATAAAGACATGCTTTTTCTAGTGTTATAGACATTCCATTGTGGCATATAGGGTTTCAAAGTTTAAGGATTTCATCCATCTTATGATTTTGCATTAGAAATAACAGAGAATGCTTGACAGTGCGATACCAAATAGTTATAATATGTGCTCAATTTAGTACATTTTAGGAAGTTTCTGTGGTTAATCAATTTCATACTTACTCATTTTTATGGCTATACCTTTTCTTTTCGTTAAATATGTACCTTGAATCCAAACTGATGTTCTGCTCCTAAATACTTTTTGACCTAAGATATTTATTTTGTTTACTTGATATCGTACTTATGTTGAAACAAGAACTGAGCAGATTCAGCCCCGTTCTCTTTTATTTCTTTAGTTTCTATCTCTTGCTTTGAAAAAAAAACCTTTTCTAGAACACTATTGCCCGGTTCCTCTGTAAAACAGAACAATATGAACTTCAAACAAAGACAAAAAAAAAGGTCAAAGTTATGACCGTTACTTTTATCTTCCGGACAAACAGACAGACTTCAAGTAACAAGCACCCTTATCTTTCATTTAAAGAAAGGATTATAATTGACTGTTATTGCACAATTAGTCAAAATGAAATACATGTAAATGAAACACTTTCAGTTAAGTTTTATTCGCGAGAATTTTATTTTCGCGTAATTACGCTAGACCATCCATTCGCGAAAGTAAAATTATCGCTAAATATAATGACCTTAAATTAACATGCACCATACAACATAACTTACTACTTAACCTGCACACGCGCGAAAATATAGTGTCGCGAATAATTACATAGCAACCAATTCAACAAAATATGGTTCCGCGGAAATTTCTGGATTTACTGTAATACAGGTAAACTAAATTCAACGATAGTATACATTTACTTAGGATTTTAATGGACGGTAACGGATGCGATTTGACATTGTAACGCCATAAGACAATAAGAGAAATGCATATAATAACAAATGTATACGCACACGTGCAAATATTTACTGAGGCTGACGGCTATTTCTGTCCGTCCAATGTAACAGTAAAAACCGAAGCCTCAGGTGCCATAGTAAGTGACGGCAACTTCAAGGTCCATCACAATGGGCAATAGTCCTCAATGCCGAGTACGCGCCTTACCGTTGTTTCTATAAACATTTCTCAGCTACTTGTGCATTGAGGCGATTGAACTACAACTGACCATAACACGTTGTATCCTAAAATACCTTCCCATAATAACCAGACCAACTAGAGTTTATTTTGTTTACAAAACTACGCGGAAATCCGTCCAACGGATGTAGCTAGGCATACCGCAAGTGATATACTGTTCTCTTATAACAGTGTACATTTAAGATTGAAAATATTACCCGTTACTTTATATGAAGTCCTCTCTCAAAATTGCGGGACGGTATATTTTGGAACTACTAAATATATTGCCTTTTTTTCGTCAATTATAATAAGAAAAAACAAGCGACTTTTCCACCAAACGATATCTTACAGAACTCAAGCCATTTCCATAGAGCAATTGCGACAGGTGTAGTATGCTAACACGGGAATTTACTCCCTCCCGGTACCTGGTGCCACCCCATTACTTGTCATTTAGTCCGATACTATACCTGTATTTCTACTTTGTCTTATTCAATAGGACTCGAGTTTTCGAACATCTTTTGGAATATCTTCATTTTACTTACGCTGCGCGACACAATCTTTTAATCCCAAGATAGCGTACAATTTAGGAAAATAATTTATCTGAGGAAAGACCAACGGGTTAACATATAGTCGAAAAAAGTTTTCTTCAACAAGAGGATAAGTAGTCTTCGATCCCCAGCCTATAACGTTTGTTCTCATTATCGACGAAGATAACTTCATATTTAGAATACCATATTTACATTTTCTTATCCGTTTGATTTAACGTACAACCTCTCACAACTGAAAACAGCAAAATTTCTACAGAGATGCAGTTCATTTTTTATTTTCATTTTCATTGTATATATTCAGTTGCTTTCACTCGGATCGACACATTAGGGCAATAGGATAACTTATTTATTTTTTGCGAGAATTTAAAAATTTATTTAGAGTCTGAAAGACATCGTTTCTCTATTTTTATAATTTTATTCCATTTGTTTTACTAAAAGATTGTTATTTATATCATTTGCAAATAAATATACTTTCAAAACATCTATTTCACTGGTTTATTTTCCAAAATTGATTTTTAGTTGATCCTTATATCGTGCAGTGTTTTAAAGTGGAAAGAACCAGACTTTGCGACTTAACCGACATGTTAAGCAGTGGATAATTGTTGTTTTTGTTGCGCTGATTTTTGAACTTTTAAAGAAGTTAAAATTGAATCAATTTCCCGAAGAATATCGACACCCCCCCCCCCAAACCATCTAACAAACAAACAGAACAAAACAAAAATCAAATTTGTTTGACTCCTGACATTTCTTCTCAATAAAGAGATCCTTTTGCGCAGACATTAAAATTACTGTTGCCGCTGAAATATGGAAACTGTGGCTACTTGAGACTACTTTAAAAGATATGTTTTGGGATAATATTTGATTGTGAATTACATAAATTTAGCACTTGTTATACCTGGATTTATTAAAGTATTTGGAGAAAACTTGTCGGGCAGAGGACTAAGTTTGAGCTTGATATGTTATTTATACTTTTAGTAACATATGTCTCGTTTAAAACTTAGATTGCACAAATATCGATTTTAAAACTCACCTTGAAGAGAGTCCCAGAAATGTCATCATATCATAGATATATAACAGAAATTTGACGCTTTTTTCTAGATGTCAGTGACTTATCTGATTTGCCATATTTTATGCAAAAGAAAACTCCTCCAAGTTTCAGTTTTCAAGGTTTACACCATGCTCTGCAATCTTCCTGTTGACGGATTATTCCTAGAAAAAGACCAGCGACCTCCTGCAATTAAACGTGCGGCAAATATTCTCAAATAACCAAACTAGGGTCAAGAGAAAATTTAAACCAAGCATAGACAAAAATTGAAAGAGTATGTACCTGAAACACGGTTTTCTAATAATTCGACTACGCAGACGTCTTAACGTTAATAGGGCGTTCGTAGTTTACAAAATTAAAAATGGGGCCTCCGTGGCCGAGTGGTTAGCGTGTTCGACTGCGAATCGAAAGATCCGGGTTCGAGCCGCGTAGCGCCACTTCGCGGTTGGCCGTCCCTGTCTTTCGGATGAGACAGTAAAAACCGAGGTCCCGTGTCACAGTAGCTGTTGGCACGTCAAAGACCGCGATCTGCTCTACCGTCAGCAGTGCCGAGCATAGGCAAAATTTGTAGCCTTTCACCGACACACGGTGACGTCTCCATATATGAGTGAAATATTCTTGAGTGGGACGTTAAACAACAATACCAATACCAATGCCGTAGTAAACAACATTTAAATAATTACTAGTTAAGATCAAATTCATTTTTGTTGATTTTATTTATTTTGTTACAAGTTATACTGGATATAATCCTTATAAAGAGAAAAAAGCCAAATGTGTACGATACTTTGGTTTAGTCATTTAAGTACACACTAGTTACCTAAATCATTTCACTAGAAAAAATCACAAAAATAATCACATTAATTGGCCTAGCACAGGGAGGGAGTAACGTATTAGTAATACCATAAAAAGCGCACTATGTATGGTTATATCTACATCACGAGGTATTCACAGAATAGTCCAAAGATTAACGACAATATTGAACAAAGTGACTCAAACATCATAACACTCAAGTTTGTTATACAAATATATAAAAACCAGTAGAACTCACCAAAAGTTCATCAAGTACAATTATTTACATCAATCTAATTTATTACCCAATAAAATAATCTGAATTCTATATACAAATATGGCACTGTCATAGTTTTGAAATTCAAGAAATGAACTCCTATCATTTCACACCTGAGACTTGTGAAGAATTAAGAAAGTGAAACCTCCCCTAAAGACCACCTCCAGTAGGCAACCACGTGACATGGTTAAAATAACCACGTGACATGACAATAAAAATTCCGTCTGTTTATTATGATGCTTAGCCTGAAGTCATCAACTTAATAAAAAAAAATGACGTGAATGTTTTCATAAAGAAAAAATATATACATGAATGTTAGAATACATAAATTATATTGTATCATTTCTTATTTTCGGTGGCAAGGATCGGGTAAATTTGTTTGCTAGTTATATCGAAAGAGACTTTCGGCATCGTACATGTATTCAAATTTTGATTACGTGATCAGACTGTTTATGCATGATTAGCTGAAAAGGCCAACCGAACAGAAACACAAACCCTTGGATTAAAAGAATAGTGTACTGTAAATACACATGCTGAAATACTTTGACCATTTAGAGTACCTGTATTTATTTCAAAATTGAAATTAAAATCAAGCCAGTTAAGCCGAATGATGCGTATAAGCTTTTTTTTCAAATTCTCCATGGTGACCATCTCACTTATCAGACGAATTTTAGTCAGTCACTTATGTAGAGGTGGTCTTGTAGGTGGGATTTCACTGTTAATCACGTATCAAAATTATACAAAATTTCTAAAACAACGATAGCGAAAACAATATTAATGATGACGATGAATCAGACCAAACTTACTGCAATTTTTCAACCCACCTCTGGTATATCCAGGGGTCCGTGTTTGCCCTACTCCTTCTTTTGCATTCCTTATAGGAGTTATGAGATCGATCACTGTTTGTTACCTTTAAATCTCTGTTTTGTATGAAAAAGTCTATAAATACTTGACATAAAACAAACAAGTTTTAACTGTGATGGAAATTTAAATTCATTTTCATGTACGTCAGAGTATTAGATAAAAACTTTTCATAGTATTCATTTCTTTTCCAGTTCATCGAACTAGATAAACAATAACTAAACTTCAAAAGGAAAGGAGAAAA
>JACSZP010066002.1:0-12453 GCA_016161895.1 Pinna nobilis
GATACTGACCTTTAACCTATTGTCATTTAAACTTTTGCCTTACAAAAGTGGAGCAATTACAGGGTATGTCAAAATTATATTTTAAATATGTCTCTCAAAATGGCTTATATACTACTTATTGGTACTATGGAAGGTTGTTGTAATGTTGATAGAAGCTAAGAACAGAGGCCTCTACTGGAGCAGAAGTGGATTATGTAAGAAAGTTCGCCAGTTTACATGTAGAAGACCACATACAATTGTATGAAGGTTCCCCTCCGTCAAATAAAAACTGGCAGCCACAACATGACTAAAATTGTGAATTGTTCCATGAAAAGTGGTATGGTATTGTTGTTTAACGTCCCACTCAAGAATCTTTCATTCATATGGAGAAGTCACCGTGTGCCCATGAAGGGCTACAAATTTTGCATATGCTTGGCACTGCTGGCCGTTGAACAGGGAGGGTTCTTTAACGTGTAAACACCTACTGTGACACAGGACCTCGGTTTTTTACTGTCTCATCCGAAAGACAGGGACCGTCAATCACGGAGTGGCGCCGATGCGACTCAAACCGGGATCTTCTGATTCGCAGTCGAACACGCTAACCACTCAGCCATGGAGACCCCTCTATGAAAAATAAACAAACAATTAAGCATAGTGCATTTTAAGATCGATCTGTAATTTGTTAATAGGTAGTGATTATTCATGTAAGTATAGATTTGAAAGCTATATAATTTCTGACATAATTACAACAACTATTATGTATTTATGATGAATTTATTTCTGGAAGGCTCCAGCTTATACACAGAATAGTGCACATACTAAAACAAACAGTCACAAAGAGGCACAATAAAATCTCTAAAATATCTAGTTAAGTCAAACACGTGCAGGCCAGGTACACAGCGAACCCATGATGATTATTAAAAAAAAAATGAAAAAAAGGTTTGATTTCAAAATATCTACTGCAACAATTTTAGAGCATTGAAATATCATATCTCTCTCTCTCTCTCAAACAATTCCTTTTTCTCCAACAACATTATTTTATTTTGACAAGAAACAATTACAGTAAACGAATACTACCAAGCCTACCTCAATGCATTTTTTTTATAACACTGGTTCAAAAGTTTCCTTATCATCTTCACTTGAGCAAGTAATACAATATACAAGTAATGAGCTGAATTTGTAATTATATTCCATTTTCAAACATATTAACCCATCACATGTACAAGTTTGGTCATCAATAGCTAACAAAGGTGAATTTTAAGAAAACAAACGTCGTAACAGTCTAGAATGGCATTGACTCAGACAAGGACACTAATGATGATGCTGACATAAGAGTGATAGCACAATGAAGCTCCCTTTCACTTCATGGGGTGAGCTAAAAATAGACTATTACATGTAATGCAATTCATACATGAAACATAGGGTACCTTATTCACAAAGCATCCTTAAACTGAACGAATCCATAAATGTTGCAGAAGCATTCCGGAAAACAAAATTTGTTCTTAACAAAAGATCTGGAAATCCCACAACTGTGACTTTTATGGCTCTATGATACATGTAAAATGTAAGGTTTCCATAAATACTGCTTAAACTTAAGTGTAAACAGTCCACATGCATTGTGAATGAGGTCACAGATAAACACAAAAAAGATAAATAATATCACAGTTGTCTTTGTTATCTGATATCTAATTGTAATGCTTGCTACTATCTCACAGAGATCTGATCTATTATCATACATACGCACAAGCACATCCGACTACACACTTACATCAACACACATGTAACTACGGTACACACCTTGTAAATACACACAAATACATACCTACTTACAAAATCTGGACTTTGTACATTATTTGCTTTATTACACATGAGCAGCAGTTTTGACCACTGATTTTGAAGAAGTTTTGACCACTTTTTCTCCATCTACGTGGATTTGAATAGTAAAAATGGACAACACATACCTCAGCAGCTATTGTTGATTTATACATATATTAGTAAAAAGTCTAGACACTAATGATCAGCCCTAGATTACAAATGTCAACGAAACTGTAAAAATTGTAGAACTACAAAACTCTATTCAAACTACAAAATTATAACACAAACTTTTCAACCACAGAAAAATAAGACAGATATTTTGACTTCATGATAAAAGAATTTTATATTTAGTGTTAGTTTGACTAGTATGAGAAGAAATATCCCTATGTAAAAAGGATTTGTTGAAGTAATAGAATCAATGTAACCACAAGACCTGAATAACTAGGGGGTGCACTAACAGGACAGTCAATGACAATGAAACTTATTTTTAACATTAAAACTCAACATGGAAGACAACAGATTTGTAAACGCTGAAGAGTCAACAAACAGCAAACTCAAAATAAAATAAACAAAGACAAAAGGTTAACTTAAAGTGTCAAAGCGAACCCCATAAAATCTTAGCTACGGTAAACAATGAAAAGAGGGGGCTATAGGTAATGAGATTGTCTGTTATAGGTGTGCAATGCATTAAAATAGATTTGCATAAAACAATCTAGAAATGAAAATATAATCCAATTTCCTCCAAAGGGAAGTATCCCTGTACAAATGAAATAAAACACTCTTTTTTCCACATTTTTCTTTAAGGCCAAGTGACAGAAAATTTGTGGAAAAAAGAGTGTTAAATCTAGAAATGGTTATACAAAAAAACGAATAGTGGCATACACAACAGTAGATACTGTTTATATCACAGATACAGGAAAATCAAATAAATAATCATAAAAGACTTAATTGAAGACAAATAGCCGTGAAAACTGGTGAAAAAAATTAGACAAATGACTTAGTGACTGAAGAAAATAAAGGTGAAAATAGGTTTGAAAAAATACACAAGTGATTACTAAAGAGTTACTCAAATGTAAAATAATAGGAAATATGAGTAAAAAGTCATTGGCACACCTGTCAGGTGTAAAATGCAATTAGCACAGGTAAACAACAAGACAAACAAAGTGTGCGCTGAAATAAAAGGCAATAGATAATAATTTTACACTACACCCTGTTCACAAGCTCAGGTGAGCTATGAAAAAAGTATCTGGAGTAATGTTTTGGGGTGCAGGTGTGAAAATATACAATGTCATTGTGTTTCAAAATCTTTCAGAGAAGATTTTAAATTCTAATTCAAAAAGATTTCATTGGTGTTAGTATACAATGTAATGCAGGTCTATCAATACACAGATGAACAAAGTTGTTGGTGTTTACAAATTTGAGCTAAATATAAATATTCCAAATAAACCTGGACATATAATGTGGATTCAGTCTTAAAAAAAATACAGGTAACAAAATATGATTCAATTAGATACACCATGGAGTCGGTTTTGTACCAAATCAGTACAGAACCAGTCTCCTGTTTTGGCTGTTGGTTATGGGAAAATTGAAAATAAAACCCTGTATACCCCTCCTCCTCCTAACATCCCTCCCCAAGAAAAAAAATAAACAAAACAAAAACAAAACAAACAATGAAAATGAATCACAGATAACTCACATTTACATCAATAAAAAATCACAAAAATTATAAATAATTTTAATCAACAAGGCACATAAATATATAATCATACAAGAGTTATTCACATAACTATTACACTTGCCAATTTGATCATAAAAAACTTAGAGGTAAATAACAAACTGTTACTATAAGGCATAATACTGGTATTATGCAAACAAAGAAAACTGGAGCTACAAATAGGCACTTAAATACATTATCTACAATTCATATAAACAACTACCTATATTACATATCTATATATACACTAGTAAGAATGGTCTTATGACGGATAGATCCACAAACATCTCTGATTTACAGTTCTCCATTTCTAGTTGACCATGCCTTCCATCTTGACCTGACTCTCATTTGGGTTCACCATGGTAACACTGGACATGACCTCATTCCTTGGACTACCAGTTTTATTGGTCAGTGAATATCCAGACTGCATGGCCTGATTCATAACATTGGATAGCATCATCTTTGAGGTTGGACTTTCCACCGGAGGAAGAGTGGCCGAGCGCTCTAAACTCTCGTATGGACCAAACCTTTTAGGATCATCTGGGATTCGGAACAGATGATTGTCTCTTTCCCAATCCTTCAGTGCAAATATCTGACGCTTATGCAATTTAGTTCTCTCAGTATGAATGGCACTAAAAATAGATCAAAGTTAAAAGTCAAATTTGGATGTACTTGGAAAACACATGACAATGAAAGACATGGGAAAGACAGGCAACATGTCATACAGGCATGTAAACAACAATTAATTCTAATGCACCGTGTTTGCTTTGCGTTATTTGATTGGTCAGTGAAGTTGAAAACTCGCAGGGTATTCATGATTCACTGCTAGATTTTAGATGACGTCACATTTTGATTGTTTACATATTATAAAAACGTCATTGTAATGGCCTACATGGTAATTTGGTCATAGGACATCTATGCTTCTTGACAGTTTCTAACAAGATACAAGAGAATCAATGCTAAAATAATGTAAGGAGCATTAGAATAGGGTTACCATGTGACTGTTTTACAAAAACTGATAGGGTATTGTTGAATCCCCTGTCAGAAATGTCTGACTTCTAACAGGAGATTAGCCAATACCCTGTCAGTTTTTGTAAAACAGTCACATGGCAACCCTTAATTACTGCACCCAGATAAGCAGTCTGTCACGTAATTAATAGTATAGAGAAGTAATAAACTGACTACAATGTAAAATCATTTGTTGGCTTAAGGCCAAAAAACCTAAATACATGTATGTATTTGGCAAGTTAACAAGTGTAAGCCAAACAAATCCTATTTAAAAACCATAATTCTACGAAAAGTAGGTCAATTAGAATGAAGCTAAATATACTCATTGATATACACTTGTATACAAAAGAATTTGTTCAATATCTGTAATAGCAGAAAAAAAGAAGACTGGGAAAATATGGCGTGTTGGGCAAATGAGCATACAGATGGAATGAAGACCATAAATGCTCTTCTAACAACTGGAAGGGGGATAACTAGCAAAGGCCTAAGGTCTGATAAGCTATCATATGTGTACATGTATACAAATAATAGCTTAGATGCTAGTTTCCTGATAAGAAATCAGCTAAGTAAAACAGAAAAGACGCTGAAGGCCTGGCAAGTGATCTGCTGAGTAAGCCAGCACAGAGGCTAGCTAGGGTCCTCAGAAGTTATCGGCAATATGTTATGTTATGTGCAATAGATCTTCTACCATAGATTGTCTACTACAAATCTAGTATTATAGATTCACCTGTTAGGATTACAACAAGGTGAACATTACTAAACAAAACAGCAGATACTTCACATATGCTGATTGTTATTGTAAAGCTTGTACAGTGGAACCTCACCTAAACACTTAAGAAACCACCTCTCAAAGGACCATCATAATTCGGTCTGCTTATCTGTATGTTAGCCCATTTCAACCTCACTAAAGATACTATCTTATGAATCAGACAATAACAGACGGTCAATATGGTGGTCATACAGGTGAGGTTCTACTGTAATAGCTTCACTACACATGACAGAATGACAAACGAGGTGAACACTACTAAACATACTTCACATAAGCTGGTTGGCATTGTGACACTTGTGATAGCTTGACTACACATGACAGAATGACTTACTTAAAATCAGATCCTTTACTGCTGGAGAACATCTTATGTTGGTAATCATGGACAGGGATCTTATTCCTCTCCAGGTTCCAGCTGTGACCCTCAAAAGGACCAGGTTTGAATCCGTGGATTTTTTCTACACCTTCATTTTCCACGGCAGGTATTGTTGGTAGTCCAGCTCTCCGAGCATCGGTGTCAACACTGGGGTTTAGCACAACATTGAGTGGAGGTATATCTTTCAGCACCATGCCGGGCTTCCTTAAGGAAAACTTTGATGGCTTGTCCTTCAGCAGTCCTTGTAGCTTGTCTATCTGATTCTGGGATCTCAGTCCTCGCTCCTGTAGCTCTGTTTCTTTCAGACATCGCTGGAAATATGATCTACTATCGTCCACTACAACCTTAGATTTCCATACTTCTATGTCTTTTTTCAGAGCCTCTAATTTCTCCTCCTTCAGTTTTTGCCCTGCCATGTGGATTGTTATTGGTTCTCGTATAAAACAGGACTGGGGCCTTCTATAAAGTTCAAAGTCATAATATCTGTGTTCCCATGGCAACCTGTCCCTCTCAAGAGGAGGTTGTAACATTCCAACATGAAGTATGTTTTCTCGCCATTCCTGTAAGACAATGATTTGAACAGATAAGGAAAATGGAGTTTTTTTTTAAAAATATAAATGAGGCTTGCAGAAATATAGTGACCAAGCCTCAGAGCTTGGTGAAATTTACTAAATTTGATAGATTGTCTGACAAAACATTCATTTTAACCTTTGAAATCTAACTTTTTAGCATTATTACTAAACTTTGGGCTTTATTTCAAGCCTTGGTAATATTCAACCGTGGGTTAAAATTTGACCCAGGTTACCCTTCTGACAACCCTAGACCACTGGCAAGTGGAGATTGAGAGTTCCAAAATGTATTGATTCTTCAGGACTGAAAAAGGTTATAAAATGATGGCTATTTTTCAATATCACAGAATTCCTCACTCGCATGGATACTTTGCCAAACACTGGTGAAGGGTTACATATTCTGGCCTATGTTTGGCACTGAGTGCCATTCAGTATTGAGGGATCTTTAATGTGCCAACACCCATTATGACACCAGACCGTATCTTTTACAGTCTCATACCATGGACAGAAAAAAAATCAAGTCCCAACACAACTTATAACTCTTATATATATCATAGAAGTCAAATAATATGCAAGATAATCTGTGGTTTGATAAAGCCAAACATTCAAATTATGGCAACTATATTCCTTGTAACAATCCATTGTTTCCAATATTGGTTCAAGAATAGAACTTGAATATCTTTCTGGTTCTCATATGTAAAATAAATACCTCGGTCAGTTCCTCAACCCTGGCTGTGTCTGGTCTCATGGGGTGGACGTTACATTCTAGTGTGGTTTTCATCCCTGGATATATCCAGCCGTTAGCTGTCTTCCACTGTTCTTTGGACTCGGCAGCTTCCTGTTTCTTCAGAGCTTCCACATTGACGGGAACCACCGTCATGGAGTGATGATAATCCTGGCAGTAGGTGAACCTGGTGTCTGGTTCCTGGTTACAAAGTAAAGGAAGTAATGTTCTGTGTGTCAATACCAAGCATCAGGTATGTATAAACAAGAGAGACTGTTTTCATAAACTATAGTCTAAATTTTGGGTCTATGTATAGCTTATTATAGTGCTGACACACCCACTGTGACATGGAACCTTAAGTTTTTCTGCCTCATCATATGCAAAATACTTTATAAGGACAGGAAAACCTGAGGCTCAAACCATGACTTCTGGTAAGTTCTCCTCTACTGTGCCACGACAGCTCTCAGAATGAAAGAGGAAGCGGTAATCCCAATAATGACAAAGCTCTTGACTGTAGTCATATAAGTATAGTCACAAATATCATACCAAATAAAAAAATTCAATTCTCTATATTTAGCTCTACAGTGATATTAATATGCATTATATGTCACTTACAAATTCAAGAACAGTTGTGTAAGTATAGTTTTGCTAATTATTGATAAACAGTTGATTCCCGAAAACTAAGTTTGTTGAAAAATTCTGGACTTACAGTACTATTTAGGTATGATAAGACAAATGACATTGTATCAGTAATTGACATACCTCAGCAAGCACCTGTCGTAGTTTCTCTTTAGCCAGCTCTGTAGAGTTCAAGCTCTGTGTACTGTAATTATGTGCAACCTTGACATCGGCATGAATTGTGGGTATTTTATTTTTGGCACGTTCCACTTTGTTCAGCTCACTCACTGTCTTAACTACATTCTGAACAAAAGATAAGACAAACCATTACTTTTAATTTTGTGAAAATCAAATAAATAATTAAGGTAGATTTCATGCTTTCAAATTTAATGGATTCAAAAGAAGTGTTAATGTGGGGTCTGGGGTTTGATTCCCGCAGCGCCACTCCGCAGTTGGCCGTCCCTGTCTTTCGGATGAGACAGTAAAAACCGAGGTCCTGTATCACAGTAGGTGTTGGCACGTTAAAGAGTTAAAGAACCCTCCCTGCTCTACGGCCAGTAGTGCCGAGCACAGGCACACGGTGACGTCTCCATATGAGTGAAATATTCTTGAGTGGGACGTTAAACAACAACGCAACAACAACAAGAAGATTTTACTTAGTATTGATCTGATCAAACATTAATAAAGTTCAAAACTTTACACAACTCTTAGGAAATGTTTTATATATGTATAAAAAGACAACACTTTAATAAATGATGTCAAACATTAGATTAATGGTGGAGAAGGCCATATCAACAATGTATCTTAGAAATTATAACCACTCTATTGATACAAACTGCAAAGCAATGCAATACAGAGAGATTGAGGAGTATGGACATTCTACAGATAAAGTTACAAAATAACATACAGAAACAGAAATAACAAGAATGTACACACACGTTAGTACGGTACCAACAGCCCTCTGATAGTACATTACACAGAAATAAATTGAATACTGTAAGTCCGGTTTTATTTGAGAGAATTTTATTTTCGCGTAATTACGCCAGCGCACTTACTCGCGAAAATTGAAGTCTCACTTAATATACAAACCTTAAATGAAATGCACAATACAACATAAACTTAGAACTCTTAACAAGCAATACGCGAAAATATATTGTCACGAATAATTGAATGGCTACCGATTCGCCAAAATAAAGTTCTGTGCAAATTTCTTGATTTACAGTATAAATGTTATGTACAGTGCGAACAGCCCTCTAAAAGTACATTACACAGAATACCATATACAACCCAATAATCACCTAGGATACAAAAATAAATAGGAAGGGTGGTGTGTCTAGATATAGAGTATGTGTGTTGAAAATAAAACAAAACTTAGAACCCAGGGCACTAAAATAAATGAGGAGGAGGTGGGTATCATAAAGAAATTAAAAGTATTTATGCAGGATGTTAAAAAAACAAGCTTCAAAATTCCTTACAATGTTTTCCTGAATGAAGTCATGGTCAGTGTTGGGTTGGTGATCTCGAGCATTTATTTTCTCCATGAACTCCTCGTTGAAGTTGTCAATCGGCGTCCATATTCTACTTGTCTCTCTGATGGCGGCCATTTCCTTCCTATCACTAATCTGAACCTCGGCCTCTTTCTCAATTCTGTTGGAATCTGGTTGTAATTCTAAAAGCACAATAAATTTCAAACAAACTTATTCAATCTACATTAAAAATCTTCTTGTTACAGGCATACTTAATTCTGACAAGTATTCTGAACTGTGTAATAATAATGTTAATTGTTTAATATGGATATAATTGCTTTTATTCAAGGCAAACCAAATAATGCATGATATGATTGGTTTATTTTGTATTTCAATTGTATTACATGTAATGATTGGCCATGAGCATCATTTTAGCTCATTTTATTTTGATGTAACATCATCAAGATTGAACTGAGGGAACTGCAAATGTAATCATAGTCTTTTGAAACAATAGGAATTTAACTGTAAGTTGACAAAAGTGAAGCCCAGAAAAGGTTTTACATTTATTGTAGAACAACAAGTTTGCCTTCAGTCTTTTGCTGTTGTTTCCTGGCAAACACTTTAGAATCTACCTGAGAGAACATATCTTGATGCGTAATTTCAACGCATTCTCAAAAATTCTTTTCCAAATAGACTTACTATTTGCACAGTTTATTCTACAGCACAACAACAGTGAATGATCAAATGATACTTTAAAGAGTACAGTTGAGCCTCATTAATCAGACGACAATAATCCGGATGCTTCAACTTCTGGACGACATTTCCAGGGAACAAAATTTTCAGATTGCCCTGCAAATTATGTTATGTATGTTTCAGTAATCCGGACGCTTCATTTTCCGGACAATTTGCTTGGGAACAAAGGTGTCCGGATAAATAAGGTTCCACTGTATACTAACCTTCAAAGTCTTCTTGTGTAAGAGGCACACCAAACTCCTTGCTCATGGAGATGACCATATCAGCAGTGGGGAAGAGAGAATTCCTGACAATGTCCTTCATCTTGTACACTTGTGTCATCTGTAATCAAGGGAGATAATCTTACATAATCAGATTTTGTGACTTTTAACAATATCAAGTGTCTTGTACATGTGAGAACCCAACAAAGAAAAAATATTGTAAATACTTCCTATGGGAACAAGTGAAGCAGAGTATCCTAATGGGAAGGTGTGACAAAAATAACTGGAAATGCACAAAGAAAATAAATAAAAAGACTTGTCTGGTCTACTCAAGCCTAACTCCCTATATGAACTATATTCAGAAGGTCTGAACCACATATATTGTACTTCCATGTGGTGATTTGGCTTAAGCTGAACTTGAAGTCATGTATCACAATACAGAACAGATACTGAAGTAGACATAGGTTAGGTATCATATGCCTTATAAGTAACACATGACTACATGTATATAGAACAGATACTAATGAAGACACAGATTATATACTAAGGTGCTTATAGAAGTCCTTACTTGATGTTGTTAACCTCCAACTCAAGAATCTTTCACTTATATGGAGACAACACCAAATGCAAGTGAAGGTTTAAAAATCTGGCCTTTGCTCAGCACTAACAGCACTGAGTAGTGAGGTTTCTTTGATATGCAGACATCTTCTGTAACATGGAACCTTGGTTATTAATGTCTCGCCTGAAGGGTAGGAAAACCCAGCCATCTCTGATGAGCCCATGACAACATGTTCTGAATGTGAGCACACTATCACAGAGTCACGGCAGCTTTAACCCTTGCCTGATTCAGACACCATCTCTCTTGTATGTCATACATGACTTTATACAACAGATACTGATGTAGACATAGCTTAGGCTCCATGTTTATTATAATTAAGATATAACTATATAAAACACTTACTTGATGTAGACAGAGCAGAGCATCAAAACAAGGCTTAGGGACCATGTCTCTTACATACAACAGTGGCTGCTGTACTATCTGTGACAGAGGCTCATGGAGCTTCACTCTACACAGATCTACATCTAGTGGACCGTACAGACGATCACTGAAGCTTAGATCTGAGTTGTACAACACAGTCACATCTGGAAAAAAAGAGAAAAAGTGATGACTTAAGTATCTAAACAAGGTAGGAAAATAAAGGAGGTAAATTTCAAAATTTGGTCCTCTGAAGAAGCTTCAATACTGTAAATCCAATTTTATTCGCGAGATTTTTATTTTCGCGAAATTACATGAGAACATTTACTCGCTAAAATAAATTTCTCGCCTAATATACAGACCTGAAAATAACATGGACCAAACAACATAAACTTTTATAGCTGACATGAACACGCACGAAAATATGTTGTCGCGAATAAATGCATTAATACCGATTCGCTAGAATATAGTATTGCAAAATTTTCTGGATTTACAGTACTTGCTCTTTATCATTACTCAAATTTCTGTTTTTGTGCCACTGTCATTACAGGATCATGTAATATGGGCCAATAAACTTTGATTAGGGTTAGAAAATTTTGATGACCATTGACAAGTGGACTCAAAATGGTAGGTCAAGGACCAAAATTAAGCAGGCTAGGTTGCTGATCCCCTCCTTAAGAGGTGCTGTAAATTGAGTGCAGAGAATATAAGGATGACAAAGACTTTTTCTTTATTACCCCTTCCCCCTTAAATTTCCCTGTGGTTCAGGTATATGACTCACCTGAGTTTTCTGGGGCAGGTAGACTTTCCCATAATGCCCTTACTGCCCTATCTCTGAGTCCCTCTAACACAAATACATGCATCTCTCCATCCATCACTTGGAATCCTGTCACAATGTTCAAACTGCGACTTCTTTGTTGTTCCCTGTCAAACAATAAATAGCAAAAAAAACATTCATGAATTGGACATATGCTACCATTGTCAATACACACTACAGACAGTAAATACTCAGAGAATTTTTCTAATTTGTTCTTGTTAAAAGTCTCACTCCTTGAAAATAACACTTTCAGTCATATGTGAATGTTACCACAGGCCAGGGAGTGGATCCAAAATTTGGCCTATGCTCTGCATTTTTGAGCACTGAGGAATCTCCAACATGCCAACACTGTGTCACAGGACTTTGGTCCACAACAATAATTGTGATTTCAGAAACACAGGGATTGTTTTCAGATAAAAAATTAATTTTATGATAAATGTGGTACATGTATATTAGTAGCTCAAAGCTCTGAAAGTAAAGACTTTCACAATAAATTAATAACGTGAAAAATTCTGTTCCTGGGAAATTTTGCCCAGAGAGTGAGGAATTCAGGTTATTTGCATTTGGATTAATGAGGCACGATTACATTCACAAATTAAATTGTCAATGTCATAGAATAGTGAGTGTAGACTTATAATGATGATGAAGTTGACCACTATGGTAAATTATAGC